>JABUQX010123072.1:0-22500 GCA_015478945.1 Trachelipus rathkii
GAGAGAAGAGAGAGAGAAAATTATTCATATTATGTTATACACTTAATGGAACCATTAATTTAAGTTATCTCATAACCAGAACATCACTATATATGTATTAACCAATGTGAAACATACCACAACATCCTCAACTCATAAACCCATATAACAATCTGCACACAACACATTCTACCTGCTCACACAAATACGCAACACACGACAAACACACACACACACACACGGAGCGACACAACACCATCACACACACTCTATTCACATTGGCCCTAAGTCTCACTCCTCATTCATATACACCGACTCCAAAACTATCTCGAACACTACAGCAAACAACAATTTAATTATGAAATTGTTGACACTTTTCGTTTTCGTCTCTTACTTACACTCACCACCAGTTGGTTGATTGATTACTTAGAAATACCATCGTACTAACTTTACTGATCACAATGACTGCTATTTTTCTATGATGTCAAGCAGATGTGTAACATTTTTCGCTAAACGTCGTGTATTAGGAGACACCAAACCCACACGATTTACCATTTTTCACCATGATATTCACCTATTATAAACATTAAAGTTACAAATTTGTTATGGTGATTATTCTTTTAGCGCATTTCTAAATCTATTCTGTTAAAATACACTTATGTATATCACTTACCCTTATTCTGAAATTAACACGCAGATGTAGTTATTTACACTCTAATTATACTGATTTTTACGATATATTATTTATTTTAATTGAATTATTATATCACTATAGTTATAAATTAATCTATTTACTATCTCTCTATTTTTATACAAAACCAACTTTTTAATTTTATTCTTTGTTCATCATTCCAACTGTTATAAAACAATTTTGTTTAACTTCTTTATTTTTTTTTTCCTCTAGATATGTTATTCATACTCTTTAAAAATTTGCCATTTTTAATACATCTAAAAAGCAGTATACAAATTCTTTCAGTAAACAGTAAACATGTATTTAAATGGTCCAACATGAAAAATAATTGGTAAGTTTAAAAAGTAGCCTTTTTTATCTCAGTCACCTAGCGCCTCATTACACCAACCTATTTTCCCATGAGCTATTTGACTTACATATTGACCTATTGATCTATTAATATCTATTGATATCAAGTCATATTTTGTAAATAACTGGGTAAAGACATAACCAAGCCAATTATCCTTATCAAACCGTATTTTATTTATTGCTTTGTTTATTACAGTTACAACAAATGAACCAATAATTTGCTCCTTACCAGAATAGTCGCCTAAAACACTCTTAATTCTCATTTACATTTTTGAGGCTGTTATATATAAACATAAAAAAAAATTGTTAGCTCATATTATTAAACAATCATCACTCTTTATTAATTTAGACAGCTCCAAATTGGAGGATCAGTAAAGAATTAAACATCAGTATTGTGAATTATGATTTAATATAAATCAACTATTCTTTGTGGTACTGTACTGTTCAAGAATCACCTGAGCGAGTTGTCACCCTATTAACGTCTATCAACTTCTTCAACTAAATATTAGGTCTTAAAAGTTAAAGATTATTTTTTTGATCCAAACCAATTTGCTTATACCAAAATATTGCATCTTATTGAAATTCTTATCGTGTGATCTATTGAGCCTATTGATTCCTACTATTTGATCTATTTGATCCTAGTCTAGATAACATTCCAAAGTAGTAGAGTTGCATAATTGGGTTATCGCTGATGATATTTTTAGCTAATCATACAATATACAACAAACACCATTCACAAAAACTTTTATTTTAAAATTTCTTCTTTATACTAAGTTTTCTTTAAAACAAAAACCATACGTAATTTTTTTTCGCTGTTTAACGAATTTTTAAAAATTTTTTTTATGCGGTTTTAAATATATTTCGCAACTTGAGAGAAAAAATAAATTGCATTTTGTACATATTTATCCTATTATAATGCCAGTTAAAATTCAGTAAATCATGTTATGCTATAACTCAATTAAAACTTCAAAGTAAACTACCCTGAAATCACACCAAACACTCACTTTAAAGCAGATTTTTTCTAGGAAAAGACCTTTGAAAAAGCCTTTGGAACACTGAGTTCCGGTAAGTACTGAGCCGGACACCACAGCTCAGTCAGTTAAGGAGGGCTACTAGGTATATATATAAACCGAGAAATTTTTATAGAAATCGATTGATTCTGTAGTAAACTATATAATATTACCCTAATATATAGTATATATATATAATATATTTATTTAATATATAATATATATATATAATATTATTATAATATATTAAATATATATATAATATTAATGATATATATATATTATATTATATATATATATATATTAATAATATATGTATATATATATATATATATATATATATATAGTTCAATATATATATATAAAGACTGTTTGAAAATCTAACATAATATCTTAAGCTCTACGTAAAACTTTTCTGTGTAAGTAAATGTTTATACTATGACTGGGTGTTAAACTTCAGCATGTCAAGTAGCTGTACATTTTGGGGACTAATTGCCAGAATACTGCCAAGTAGTGCCTCCTACATAAACAACGCCTTTAAAAATCGTAATTATATAATACAAAGACATATCTCTAAATCTTTTAATATTAAGATATGTATAATGTGGTTGTTCAATATGTTTCTTAATCATAGAGATAGTTAAATATGGTTAATTATTTTTTACGAGTATTACACTAAATATTTCAAAAAGATACTCTATATTACATTTTATCTCAGAGCCTAGATTTTGCCTATTACTCTTGAGAAGAGGCACAATCTATAAAATCGTCATGTAAATATCTAGGCTTTATCATAGCAATAGTAAAGAGTATATATAAAATAATCATACCAAGGTATACAAAATAATTGTATAAACTACATTATTTGAGAGTAGTCACTATAAAGATATATAGTAATACCTATAAAAAGGTAGTTATCCATAACCTAATGCCATTGAGTGGATAGTCATATTACAATAGTATACGCAAGAGATAATATGTTTATATCATTATTAATTAATATAATTATGTATAAAAATCATTGATGATAGGCAATTCTGATGATATAATATATATATATAAATCAGGTGTTATAAAAAATATTAATTGCTAGTGGTGAGTAAAGTATATACATTATATATACTCGGATGGGTAGTAAGGTCTCTCTGGTGTTATTGTGCGAGAGTGATAGAGTTTAGATTAACTGCATTCTATATCTGATTTTATCATTTGACCATATTAAAGGTTATATATAGATATTATGCAATTTTTTTTTTATAAAAGTATACTCTAAACATGTATACAAAAAAGATGTCGCAAATATAATGTTTTAAAAATAACTTTTACCAGCTTTTACAGCAAGAATAGGTAGGTAAAGTTTTTACACAATATGGAAAACTGTTTTAAGATATAACATTATACATAATATTTTTTTTATTCACAAGCAAGAAAATGGAGACAACACCTAAAGCAAAAGTAAACACAAGAGAACAAGAAATACAAAATATAGGGAAATAGCTTCTGTAATTTTTGTTGGAGTGATGTTGATTTGCACAGACCCTTAAGTAAAAGTATTTTTGTGTACTTGTAATTTCTATATGAGAGATTGAGAGGTTCTTTAAGAGTCACAAAATAATGTAGATGCACACTAAAACGCTTCAGAGAGTCTTATGCTCGCGAATTCAGTGAGGTGTTTGGAATCAGAGAGAGGCGTTCGATGAGAAGGTGTCGAGTTATTAAAGAGAAAATAAACGACTCCAACTGATTTCACCTGATTTACAAACGTAAATAAGGAGAGCCTCTTTTATATGGTGTATGATAGTTAAAATGCAAATTTATAATTTATAAAGGAAGAGATATTCCAATATCTCGAACGAAATTAATTACATTATAAATAGAAAAATAAGAGTTTTTCTGTTAGTTTAGTTGTAAAAAATAAGCGCAAAAATCTATAAAAAACGCTCCAACATGTTTTCAAAAAAACGTAACAGAGAGTAATATATACCATAAAAATATCAAATAAAAGTTCTACTTTTGTGTTCGTGTAATATAGAACACAAAAGAATTAAGGAAATTCTTAGCGTTTGGATGAAGCATTTTTTTAACCGCATTTTGCGTATTATAGATCAATAACAACGAAACGCATAGACTCTCTGTAGGAACACCCTCATAATATAGATTATGTATTCAATCAAACCCTCTCAAAGATTCTTCAAAAATATATTGTAATACCATTATTGAGATCTTACATAATTAAGATCGAACACTCTAAAGAACGCTTGATGAGTCTTTCAGCGGTTCATGGGAAGGGTATTTGATAGGATGTTGCGCTCAGGCAAGAGGCATTTATCTTCTGCGTTTTTGGTGATTATTACTGATTGTCACATCTTAAGCATGTAATGAGTTTAAAAAAAAAAACGTGACCTTCACATGCTCTTAAAGACGCGTATGTAAAAGAAATATTCCTTAATTCATGAGAGTTATACATATAGAATAATAAGAATAGGCATACGCTCTATAAGAATTTAGTTGTTATTATATTCACCTTTACGATATAGCAGTTATACGAAGCTTTTTTTTTTTACGATTTTGAACGCAGGTAGACAAAAACGAACGCAAAAATGCGAAGGACTATATAAAGTTATACGTTTATGAGACATTTGATTCCAACAATGACAATTTACATTCTTAAAATAAATATTTGTAATAATTTTATTAATAATGTTTAAAAAAATGTATAGTTATATACCGACTTAAATAGTTTATCATAAACCAACATCTAGTATAAAATGTAGGAGATTCTAAAGATGTAGAATCCTGAAAAGTGAGCCCGAGAATAGTGACACTAACACACTCACCACAACCAAATCGAGTTTTGGGGTCTAAATATCCCGTAATATTATAGAATTAATTTTGATTGAAAAAAAAAATTACTTAAAATTAATCGGTACAAAATCTTCTAAAAAAAACTAATTTAAATCCTATTAACTTTATATATAAATACAAAAATAAATACAATTAATAATAATAAAATCTACTTACACACAAAGGATAATATTATATAAACTAACAACAAATATAAACAAAAAATTACTATAAAAAAAAAAAATAGCCAGTAATAAGTCAATGAATAATAGAAACGTAACCAGAAACATCACAATAAAAAACCTATTAAAGTCTAGATATAATGTTTATGAGTTTAAAACCCATGTGAAAATGTAAATGTCTTTACAACACGTGTTTAGCCTGATTTTATTGAATACTGAATTACACCATGCTTTTATGCCTGGTAGTATCATATCATTAAGAAAAATTAATAGCAGTATCTCATTGAGGTGTATCATATAGTTAAAGTTAAGCTCAGCATATGGGGGTTATTGCAATGTTTGGTATAAGAGTGGTCTATATATATATAATTTAATTGTGTGTTGATTGTTCTGTTGTGTGTGTTGATGTGTGTGTGTGTGTGTAGTTATGTGTGGTGTGTGTGTGATTGTAGTGAATAAAAAAATAATGTATTATAAGTATATTGTTAGAATAGTCGTCATATACATTAATATATATATATTATAATTAATAATAAATTAATATTAACTTATTATAATATAATTATAATAATATAATATAATTAAATCAATAATAGATAATATAATAATAATATAAGATATCAATCAAACAAAATAATATAAGAATATATATATAAAATCTAGAAAAAAGATAATAAAGGAGAAAAAAAATTATAAAGTAGATAGCAAATATATATTAATAAATATAAGTATTAAAATATAGTTTAAAATTAATAATAATGTTAATCACATGTAAACTGGTTCAAAGATAAAAAACATAGTTTTTAACAAGCTAAGGAAACAAAAAGTAATAAATCTCGTCAACCGCTGAAAAGTTACTCACTATTGCTCTTGTATTGTGGTCAACAAAAACAGATATTGGGAAACGAAAGTAATAAATCTCGTTAACCTTCTTCATATCCTTATATGTAATTATAAACTAGTTAATTTTAAAACCGGGTAAATATCTAGATTGAAACTCAGTTGTGTAATTTCTAAAAAAAAAATTCTCACAGTCTCCAATAGAAGTTGTAAGTTGTCTGTCAAACAGGATATTAAGATTTATATAAAGGGTAGTCCATTTTTAAGAAAATTCTTTTAGTGGCTATCATAGCGCCCTATTCATTTTTGCGAAATTTATGGATGTCCGTGACTCGAAGAAGCCATATGCCAAGCACTAAAACAATTTATCACCGTTTCTCCTTAAAAAACTTAACTCTTTCACTTAACTTTATGAAATCTGGTAGTTTCAAGAAACATTCTTCGCTTTGAGCGAGTAACATAATTTACCACGCGGATTCAAATATTAAATGTGAATAGTATTATGCCCTTGAGATGTACACGGGTAAAGAGAGCTTAATATATAATTTGTATTGTACCAACACCAGCCTGTTATCTTAGGAAATTAAAACTATAGTTTGTTGGAACTCGTGCCACGACTGATAACATTTTAATGATGATTCGCCACTCGTGATTTTATTTAGCTAGGTGTTTAAGATTAGAGTAATGCATGTGTGAAATAAAATATAATTAATAAAAACTACAATTTAAATAATAATATAATCATTAATATTAATAATAAATATAAATTAATAAATAAAATTAAAATTCAAAGTTAATAAATTCTATTAATATTAATGGAGTATAGATATATCGATTATAAGAAGAATGAATATAAAAGTGTTACGGCACCAATAATAAAATACGAATAATAAAATAAATATCACATAATTAATGAGAGTCGAATACCATATAATATAATGCAAGCTATAATTTTAATATAACATAAAACAATATGTTAGCCGTATAATAATCATTAGATAAACATTGAAAATAATGAAAAGTATATTTATATTTTTTTGTGCAGAGAGGTTGTGTGTATAGATATAAAATGATAATGTAGGATTGGGCTAACCTGGAACTTTTATAACTGAGCTGGTAATTGTAATATTTAAGGGTATTCTAAAGTTTTACGCAATTTTATCCTAAAAGCGTCCAGAGAAATAACGATCAGATATTTGAATTATTGTATTTCTTGTATCCGATATGTCAATCGTTAAAATTGAGATCAGCATATTGCGGTATAGATATTCCTATTTTTTGTTTAGTTTCAATATACTCACAATATTTGATGGAAATGTTATAATTATACATTAATTAATTATATATTGATGAGAGTTATCTCGCATTACTGAAACAAAGGTGGATAGATGTAGTAATCTTTTGGCGCATTTAATTCTTCGAGACGGTCTTTGAATATATTTTTAACATAAAAAATGATATTCATATCAACTAAGACAAATATTTTAGACTATATAACCTTGGTTCCATACAGCAAACAACAACACATCATAACAAAATGGAACTAACAACTAGCATAAATCAGCATAGAACTATAAAACAGAAAACCTTATTAAAAATAATAAAAATTGAGAGAGATGCAAAAAAATTCATATAACAATATGTTGGCGCTATAAACATGTCCAAAAATCTAATCTACCAACAAGCTAACAAAGAGCAATAATAGTTTTTATATATTTTATTTAATTATATTTATCAAATGATATTAATAGATTATATTTTATTTATTTAATTTTTTACTTATTAAAACATAAATCATGACAATGATATCAATCATTAAGGTCGAGTAATAATATTGTCTACCAAAGCCATGAGGAATGGAATTCCATAGATAGGTTGGCAAGAACCACTCCAACGGTGAAAATAAGATTGGCTGTGCGTTGCATTATCTTATATGGACTGAATCTCTGACATGAGAATTTGAGCCCCTATGTATGGTTCTTTTCAGGGGAGAGAGAGTGCTTCTTGAGCGGCGGTCACGCTAAAACGCATATTAAGAAGACCTGGCAAAGATGTCTTTAAGTTAAATAAAAGTGACAATAAAAATCTACACGCAATAGTCTCAATTTGTTTAACTTGAAAATAAGAATTTTATGACTTCAACTTAACTAGATATATAAATCTAAAGACAAAAGTTCAAGAACGGACTACGTTTAGTGTAATAATTTTAGCATGATGTACTAACAAAATATTAAATCATTGCCGTCAGACGATGAACTGCAGGGATTAGTCAAAAGGGGTTGAAGATGATCAATAGATCAATAGATCATAGATCATCGCAGAATGGGTTCCCAAAAACGTGCTAAAGAGAATAGATAAAAAGTAAAATGTATGAGAGAAAAAAAATAGTTAGTATAAAATAACATTTTACCAGCCTTTAAGTAAGTACGATTGACTCCATTTGGAAGGTAAAACTGAATGCGATTTTGAATAAAAAATATGACTTCGCACAATCAATTATGATAACAATTAGAAGCCTCAAATGCCAGTTATGATAAATTCAATAGATACGAGGATTTAGTATTAAAGATCTATATAGCAAATGCATATTAGAAAGAAGGTATGCGCTAAAGAAGATATTTGGTGATGAGGTTGTGTTTTAATATGAATATAATATAAAATCATGATATTCACCCTATTGAATACTTGGTGGAATCTCTTTTCTTCTGCCCATTTACTCCCGATTTTAGCTGATTTTACTGAGCTTTAAAAAACTTGATTTATCTCATTTGACTTGTTTTAGTAGTGCTGTTCTTTACTAGCGTTGTCACTATTTTTTCCCTGGATTTACTGCTTTAGAAGAGTATTGGAATAAAAAAAGGTCTCTAGTGAAATTTTGTTTGATTTTTAATAAGTTTATTTATTTTTTAACAATATAGTTTATAACACACATAGAGAATAAAATTTATTGATGTATGCTTTAAATACTGGCAAAAACAAAGATTGTTTAAGAAAATATATAAACAAAAATATTGTTCAAAAAAACACTATTGAGTAAAAAGGAGTCATTTTATTGAGTCGTTAATGTTATAGGGGCCTAAACTTGGTCTAGATTCCCCACCGCCGCCGTAAAAAAAACATTGAATTAGAAGGGGTATGGAATAACTTGGAGAATCAACGTCCAAGTATCAACATTAGATCTGTATATTAGATTGTTAAATATTTATAGATGCATCGTAATTAAAGGAATAAAGGTAGGTTAGTGTGGAACTCATTGGATGGTTTTAAGTGTATAAAATTAAATTGATTATAAATGAGAATTTTAATAAGTTGTTATGATTCTCTGTAAATTGGTTTGCTATTTCAGAAATTTCAAAGAAATTTTTAAATATATATAAAAAAAAATATGACAAAATGAATTATTCAATTAATTGATCACGGAGGGGTTGGAGAGAGCAGCTTATATGTTAATGAACCCAAAACTCAAAATTTTTGAAGCGGAGAGGAAGTGAATCGGACCACCTTAAATTTTTATTTTTTTTGTGCTTTATATATTACATTCAGATTACCCTTTCATTATTTTTTAATGTATATAAACTATTATATTTATAGTATAAATATTTAAAAATATAAAATATGAATTTATACGTACATAATAGAGGAATTTAAACAGATGGTCCGATTCACTCCTCCAAGGTCAGGCTGAGTATGAGCTTTATTTACATATTTAAATATATAACTATTATAAAATTAATTTGAAACATTTTTGTAACTTTTTGTTGAGATTAAGTTTTATTTAGATAACTCACAAAATCATCAAGAAAGAAAAATTCCAAAAAAGTGCATTAAGGTGGAGAAGGTCTAGAGACAGACTTATACTTCTAAGTGGTCCCAAGTGCACCATCTCTGCTCTCCATTACCGACGCTATATATATATATATATATATATATTATATATATAAAGTAAAAAAAAGATTTGTTATATCGTATTATAATATTTTATTTGTTAATTATTTTATCTTTTATATATATTAAATACCTTTTTATATAGTTATATTATATTATTAATATTATATATATATATATGTATATTTATATATATATATATATATATATAATATATTATATATTATTTATTACGTTATTATATAATTATATAGAATATATATGGATATATATATTATAACTATATTATAATATATATATATATCGTATATTTATATATGAATTATTATTGGTATTATAAGGCAGTTGTGCAAATCACTTCTAATCACCCAAAAAATTTCTAAGGTCAAAAAAATTTCTAAGTTCCAGAAAAGGTTAAGTTAAGTTGAGTTTTTTTTTAAGAAAATTGTTATTAGTGTTTGCTTTTTTCCCAATTCCGAAGCCTTGCTACTAAAAGAATTTTCTTTTTATAAAAAACTTGATTTTATGCGCAACCTATTTTCTGAACTTTGAAATATATTTTTGAAACTTAGAAAATTATTTCAAGAATGATTCGAAAGAGTGATTTAAAAGGTGGCAATTTTCCCTATAATATATATATATAAGATATATATATAATAGTATAGCAATTTATGAATAAATAAATATATATAAATATATAATATGTATATATATATTATATATAGACAAATATATTTATATATATATATAATATATATATAATATATATATATTAATATATTATATAAATATACTGGTATAAAAACAAACAATCTAAATAAAATATGAATTTTATATTTGTAAAGTAATTTGAGATGCATAAAATTATTACTTTATTTATTATTTTTTTATTTTAATATATCAATAAATCATGGATATCCGCCAGAAAGAGAAAGAAGAGGAATAGAATTCAAGTGAAGATAAAGTATCAAATAGAAAATGCAAACTCACACTAGATGGCAATAAAATAAATCAGAATTATAACTTTTCTAAATTATCGTTATTGAATAACAGATTACCAATTTAAACAAAAAGATTTTTCAGATAACTTACGTGATACTTGATAGTTTATACCTTTCGGGCATATTAGCAATTAATAACTAACATTATAGAGTATAACTTAAAGACATATACCTGAACTAGTAGGGACACTAAGAAGAGACCTAACCTTATATGAATGCAAGACACAGATGAAAAGTCTCACATGGGAGATTTTAATACAATTTTTTTAGACATTAAGAATATAAAGAAGAACAGTAAGAGCCACATGAGGCCGTATCGAGCCACTGTCGCCAGTCAACCCAACTAAACCACAGAAAACTAAAAGCAAACATGCTCATGCAATATACAAAGACACCCATAGGCTAGTCAATTTGTTGAATAAGCAAATCCACCATTATGGCTTAGTCAAAAACTAATGATATATAAATATGATAACCCAAACCATCCCACATGCATTATAAACTAAAGTCTCCTACAAATAGGTCACACAAAAAACTGCAAAACAAGCATCAATAAAACAATTAAAAAAACTAACTATAACAATAAAAGAAACGATAAGAGCCAATTTGGTTTTGTCAATATATTATATGATACCAATGCCCATCCATAAACGAATCTAACCCTTGGTAATTGTTTAGTTATTACTGACTTGGAGTTCAACGGTACATATTGGTATATTAAAATTATAACATTTCATTATTACCAAAAATGGTTTATAAAAATTATTTGAATGTTTTTTTTAACGCATTTGAGTTTATTTTTGAAGTTTAATGATTTTCAACTAAAATATTAATATTAACTGTCTCTGAAAAATCATAACCAATTTGTGCTTTTTTCCGTTCGTTGTAAAGGGATGTAGGAAAATAACTGTTTTGAAAATGCCGTTTTTCAGATTATCGATACATCGATATCGATATTTATTTTTTTTATAATCGATTTTTTTTTCACTAATTTCGAGAATCGATATTATAGACAAATTATTCTTAACTATTATTCTAAAGAAAATAAAAAATATATTTGTAATTCCAATATCTGCATGTACTATTCAATGAATAAAATTAGAAATAAAAAAATAAAAGTTACAAAAAAAGTTTTACGACAAATTCGATATATATATATATATATATATATATTTTTGTATTAACTATATATATATATATTATTACTATATATTATTTATATCATATATATAATATATATATATTTTATAATATAATGATTAGTATATTCTATATTATTATAATGCCTATCACAGCCATAGTAAGGGGGCTTATATATCAGGGTTGGCAATGAGTGGCTCCGGACCCGAAAAAACTTCACGCCGGTTTTTTTCAAAATTAAGCCCTCAGCGGTTAAAAAACCCGCTATTTTTTTCAAAGCAGCTTGGGTTTGTTAATAATTTTTTTTCAGAATTTGTACATGTAAAATAGTAAAACAAAAATGAAAATATTAAAAAGATTATACGGTCCTTTTTACCTTAGTGAAATGTTTATAATCTCATTTTAATTCATTTTGGTTGATTATATATATATATATATATATATACTATTTAATATATATATTATATATATTTTTTATATATATATTATATTTAGTATATGATAATATATATTATATTATATATATATAGTATATATATATATATTATATATAATATATATATATTTCAATATTTTTCAAAAAATCCACTTTTTGCCCACTTGGTTTTTTTCAAAAAAAATTTCAGAATAATTGCATGTTATTTTAGTAATACAAATATGTAAATGACTAGGAGAAATTATATTCTTTTACTTAGTGAAATATTTATATAGATCATTTTAATTCATTTTTGTTTTGAAATGTATATAAATATATTATATATAATATTAGTATATAATATATATAATATATATATATTATATTTATACTAATTATATTATATAATATAATTATTATATAATATTATAATATTTATAATATTCAGTATATATATATATATATTATTATATATATATCTAAGTAGAAATAATGTAATATATTTTATACTGTGTATATATATATTATATATATAATATATATATATATATTTATTATTATTATATATACTATTATATTATTATATAATATATATAGTATATATATATATTATATTATTTATATGATTTATATTATATTGGTATATATATATATTATGTAGATATATATTCATATATATTAGATATATATATATATATATATAGTATATATTATTATAATATATATATATTATATTATATGAGGTTCTTCCGTGTCACAAAATGTGGAATCCTGTCTATGATTTCTTTCGAGAATGGTGAGAGTATATTAACTCTAGGTTTTAAAGGTTTGGTATCATTTCAACAAAAGTACTTATTTTCAACACTTAAAATTAAGACGTTGTTAGCATAAAAAAAAAACTGATTTTTTTGGTCAAGGAATTCTTTTTGTGCAGTTGTCATTTTTAATGGTAATATTTAGACAAATTCTTTAAGAGTTTTTGATGTGTCAGTATACAGATATAGCCCATGTTTTCAATTGTTTGAATTGTCTTGCAGCCATCGAAAATTTGATGAATGAATGCCTTTCTTCTACATCTGTAACGATCCATACTTTCAACTGGTTGTATAATGTAGCACTTGACTTCCACTAGATTTTAGTCCAGAATAATGACAGAGCGCTTTTGTCAAGATTTTTTTCCTGATGCATCTTTTATTCTTTCAATTTTATGCTAATATTGTATTCAACTGTAATGATTTTTACATTTATACTTTGTTGCTGGTGCCTTAGACATTCAGAACCTCAAAGTTCTATTCATATATGTCCTCTAGTTATTTCATGTTAACTGTGATCCAAGAGTCCTTTGGCATTTAGCTGTTATAATCAAACGTTTTATTATAATAACTTAACAAAATGGAAAACAAACAATTAAATTATAATCTTAAATGAGGAAAAAGTTGTTGATAATAGGAAAAGAAAAATTTAATATGGGTTTTTTGACTATTTTTACAGAGTGAAATTAATAATTAATGAAACCAATCCCGGAGGGCCCACTGGGCTTTTTCAGAAAAAGTGGGTTTTTTGCCAACTGCATATAATCTATATATATATGAATAATATTATATATATATATCATATAATTAATAAGATTCAAATAATTATAGTTATATATACTATATATTGATATAGTTCACCAGCCCATAATGGGCTGCGAGTCGACGGGGACATGATGGGGGGACGATTTGCCTACCCCGTAGGGGATGGGTTTGAGGAAACCTTCCCCGCGATCACCACAAGAAAATAAAGACCACACCACAAAAAAAGAGCGAGAGGGTTGACCGAAGACCCTGAGAGTCCGCGGGAGAGGGAGGAAATAGAAGAAGATAAAAAAATAATTTAGAAGAAAAGAATAAGAGAAGAGAATAGACGAAAGTATCCGACCGGAGGGAGACCGAAAGGAGAAGCGCGCATTAACCGACATCCAGTGCGACATCGGATGGTTCTAATCCAACTTTGGGGGGGAGTAAACCCATTCCATTAGTTTTAAAAAAAATTAAACCTAATGGGTAAACCTATGGTAACCCTTTTGCGTACCATTAGTTTAAAAAAAAAAAAAAATTTTTAATACTAATGGCGTACCTCCAAGGTAGTACCTGCCCCAGTATCGCGAGAATGTTCGGGGTCTCTCGGCCTTTTTTCGGAGGAACGAAAGGGTAGAGACTTTTTTACCATCTCCCTTCCGGGAGGGTTCTCTCGGAACCCCCGTCTCTTTGGTATTTGGGTCTCGCGGGGGTTCCTCCGCCTCCCCTACGGGTGCATGTTGTTTATGGAATAATAATTCAATAATTAATGAAGCATAAATATTCCTTCCCTGATATTATAAATAAAATCGGATGGAATATATAATATTACTTTATATATATATATATAACTATATATATTAATATTAATATTATATATATAAATAATTATAGTATTATATATTTAATATATATTATTATTATATATATTAATTTATTAATATTATTATATATATATATACACAAATTAATTAAATAATAACTACTTAAACCAATCCAATACTAATAAAATAAATATACAAATTGAGTGTAGTAATCATAAAACTCAATAAAAGTTCTCACACATCCCTCTTATCCGCAAAACAAATACCAATTGCCGCCCCGAAGTCCGCCCACACTTCCTAACTATCACCTAAAACGTACATACTCCACTTCCTCACCATTACCACTCCACCGCGTCACATTCCTCAAATTTACGCTTGAGCTAATTGTACAAACTCGATTAAACTAAGTACAGTAATTAAATTAATATTATCTTAAAATATAAAATAAAACAAGAATCATTAAAGAAAACTTAAACCATAAGATATTGGCAATATATAGAAATAAAAATAAAAAATTATAATAATAATAATATAAAAATAAATATAAATTAGATAATAAGTATCAAATAGTAGTAGCATAATATAATCCACATATGACATAGAATACCCTCTCACAGTTTAGCCCACTAATGTATAAAAGAAAAATTATAAATGAAAGAACGATATCTATACCATGACCATCCTATGATTAATACTATATGACCTTATCGTATAAATTATACTTAATTACAGTCCACTCTGAGTCACAATATTTTATATTATAATAAATAAATAATAAAAAATTATAAATATAATTTTAATATATATATATATCTTATTATTACTTAATTCACCACTATGTTCTTATAGTATATTAATATATGTTATTATTAATATGTTTGTAATAGGTATCTATTATATTGACTAACTATGAATAAACACCCTAAAATATCCTAAAATTATATAAATTCTACAGTCAATACAAAATACAAACTTTATTTGTTTTATAAATTAAATTATCTAATTATTACACAGACTTTAATCACCAGAATATACATATATAATTACCTCCTATTAATAAGTATCTTTATAGAAAATCACTTTCTTATATATCTTAATATATATTTTGTTAGTTTAATATAAATCTAATTATTGATTGCACATATGCAAAAGATATTAAATAGATATATGCACACCACACTATAGAATATCTTTTAATGTATAGTAAGTACAGTTACACGCAGTAAGTCCTAATAAGTTGTAAGAAACTAAATTTAGTTTGATGAAAGTTATATCTTAATACTATATCAATACATACACTCAAAACTAGATTGTAAATCAAAAATATTTGTCCACCTATAATGTGATTAAATTTTTGCATATTATTTTAAAACATTATCAATTATAGATTAATTCTGCACAATCTAATTTATATTTCTTTCGACTGTTTTATTTAATTGTATTTTGTGCAAAGTTCCTACATTCATGAGTATTACTGCGGTATTATAATTTATAAGAGCGTGCTCTGATTCTGAGGATCAATTGTGTGAAGATATTTGAGATTATTATAAACTAGATAATATACGACCAGCTTTAAAGGGGTATTGAGTTAGAAGTAAAAAGACACAGAATATGTAAATTACGCGTTACATAGTCTTATTTAGGAAAAAGTTACAACCACTTTTAAAAGTCCATATGAAAAGTATCTTTTACTGAACTAGCTATTATAACAAATAAATTCACAATGTAATTGTAACATTCTTATATATATTTAAAAAATTAGAATAAAGACATAAAATGAAAGCAGGAAAGGCAATTGCAAATCAAAAACTCGGTTTTTTGCACAAAATAGCAAACAAGATATAATCTAAAGAACAGAAAAAAAGCGAGATTCTCCTGAAAATAGATGCTCGTCTTTAAAGTGGTCAGATCCAATCCTCATGTAGATCTAGTGAATATAACGTAAAGTTTAGATGGTCCTATAGAGTGAGATTTGTTAACCTTCTACATAAAGCGTATGTTCTTCTTCTTGCTGTCTCTCTTTCTCCTCTCCAATGCTAAGTTCTCACTCCTAAACCTTCCTTCTAACTCATACTGACGGCAACTATTGGATTCGAGTTTCGCAAAGCAAATAGCCCAGAGGCCAACCGAATGGTATGTACTGGAGATTAGCAGTTTTCAGTTGGATGATATAATAGAATTGCGGCGCGCGTGTGGGAGGCAATTTCTCAGAGAGACACCAATGTCTATCTTTATCTTGTAGTGTTCCTATTCTATTTAAGCAACCTTTGTCGATTGCTCCTTCGTGAAACTTTTTTTCCCCATTATAAGAGACTCCTTCCTTCTTGCGACATTATCGTATAATTTTTTTTCCTTTTCCTTCTCCTTCTTTATTTCTTCTCATTTAAGCCTAAGCTGACCTTTTTGTAACAGTTCTATTCCTTTCTTCTTCTTTTATGTTAGGATGTTTGTAGTGAAAACACATCCCGCTCGTGGTGGTTTCCAAGAGACAAGTCCTAATTTTGCATGAAATATTAACCGCGAGAAAAAACCTTATTTATTATTACTTTTTATTCATTCCCTTCTTATTACTTTACAAAAATTTGCATTTGACTCTTGCATATTCTCTTCTTCTCATTTTTCTCTGTTTTTTAACCTTTATTCCTCGCTATATCGCCTCATTCCTAAACACTTCCCGTTAAACACTTCCTTTCGCTGCCCTTTGTTCTCATCTATGAACTCCGTGGCAATTTTCTACGCACTTACTATTATGTATGACATTTAAGACAACAGTTCATCCTTCTATCAACAAATTATGCAAGATTTTCAGCAATCTATTCACGACTAAATAAAAGGCGATAATCAGTACAACTCGAATATAAGTAAAAAACTCGGAACACCTTCTCCGAAGGGGTGCAACTCTGTACACGGAAAGCACTTCGAGTACCCCAGGAGCTAGGAACGGAGTCTGCGGTGCGAGCACTAGCCAGGCCTAAGCAGCCGAGAAATAAAAGACAGAATAGCGCATATTCAACTCTCAATAAGCCGTTAATTTATTATTAATATATTTATTTATTATTAATATCTATATGATAATATAATTTTTTTTCGCTTATTTAGTTTTATTTTTATTAATTTTTTTTGTTTATGTCTTATTTTTTTCATTCTCGTCTTTTTTTTAGTATTATTTTTTATTAGACCAGTACTGTGATTTGTTAACCTATTTTCCAGTGTATATTTTAATAATATATCTCTTTTTTCTATATATTATTTTTTTTTTTTATTATATAATCCAAATTTAATTTTTTCTCTGTCAGTAATATTTCCGAGTTTACACAAGGTTACAATACCTCTTTTCCTAATATTTTCCTTAGAATTATATTAATTATAAGGTTATGAAAATTTATGTTTTTCGCTTTATCAAGTGAACTCGATTTCCAGGATTTCCAGGATTACGTATCGCTCACTCAATGCCACTCTACAAAATAACGCTCAACTGTTTCAACTACCGCTTATATCCCTCGCGCACTATATTAATCATGCTGATGAAACAAATGTTTATTAATTAATATTTGTCTATGTTCAGCACTATTATACTCTCTCATTCAATGGTTAAAACCCTCTGGCAACAAAGCTGCATCAATCCAGAGCAGGTAGAGAGACGATTTAAACATCGCACTACAAACATAATGGATGGTATAACAAAAAAAACACCTTCGAGTATTAATCCAAATAGATGCTATCTGAGCTTTGGTTGAACAAACATTAACTACAATCAATGATACAACCTGTCTATCGATCATTTAAACACTTTCTAGGCCCAAATCATGTAATCAAAAAAAAAACTACTTTGGGGGGGCTGTTTTTCTTATAATGTGCCCCTTCTCATGTGGGGTAACAATCAACCGCAGATAGAATACCTTCTTCCAGGTCTGTAACCTTGGTTCTTCCAGACGCTTAAATTTCGGTCTCACCCGCTGAGCTCTCATTGTAAACTATAAACCCCTACTAGCCTTGGAAACTTTATCTAAAAGAGATATCCATCTAGGTGATTAATAGCAGTTCATTTTGTCCGTCAAGCTTTTGAGAAAAACTAAGGACGAATCTGAGCATTTTAGTGCGAAAAGATATTTGTTTGCTTTTTAAGTAAAAAACAGAATATTGAAGAGGCAGGAGTCTTGCACGTATGACAGCAGGGACACGCAATCTTGTCGGTATCGCTAGTGAGTTTTAAGCAGAGTATAATGCAGTTGTTTATGCTCTAATTGAAAAAATCCGCCCTAGATTTTGAACTTTGTTGTCTGATCCCACCTATATATTTATAATACCCTAAAATAAAAGCATTAATTTATATTTGAAACTTAATCTAGTACTATATAGAAATAAAATTAAAAAGAATAATACTATATAAATAAATAATAAAATTAATATTAATTAATATATATTATATATATATTAATTAATATTAATATATATATATATATTAATGATATAATATAATAGTATATTATAATTATAATATATTATATATATTATAATATATATATATATATATTAATATATATACTATATAATATATATATATATATATATAATATACTTCAATATAATATATGTAGATATATATATATATACTAATATTATATATATAGTATTATAATTATATATATATAATATTAATTTTATATATATATATATATTATATTATTAATATACTATATATTATTATATTATATATATATATAACATATTAATAATACTATATAATATATATATATGTGGTGATGTGTGATATATAACATATATATTTTATATAATTATATTATATAATATAATATATATAAACAATATAATAATCCATTATTAATAATTAATATTATATTTAATTATAGTATATAATATTATATATAATATATATTAACGTTATATTTAATAATATATAATATTGATTAACACTTTCATGTTAGGTGTGTGTTAGTATATATAATATATAAATATAGTATTATATTATAATATATTTATAGTATATATAATATATATAAATATCAATATTAAATATATAGCGTATATATATTAATATATAGTATATATATGATTATATATATTATATATATTAATATATTAATATTAATATTATATATTATATCATATTATATATTATAATAATAAAATTAATAATTAAATTAATAAATATATATATGGTATATATATACTATATTTAATAATATAGTTAATAGTAATTTTATTATAATATTAAAAAGATATTTTATAAAAATATATTATTTATATAAATTGCAAATATTAATGTATATAAAATAATATTTGTAATATAATAATATATATATATAATATATATATATATATATATATATTATAATATTAATTAATATTATATTAATTAAATTATATATATATATATAATATATTATATATAATGTATAACATGTGTGCGTGTAAGTTATATAGACAGATATGTTCGCTTTAAGGTAATGAAAAATGAAAAATTAAAATTATCAAAACGTACCAAAAAAATTAAAACATGGAAGAAACAAGCCTTCCGAATAACTGTACAAGAATCCGTTTTAAGATATGTATACTACGGTCATTTTAGAATCCATGAAAATTTGACACGATTTAAAGTCTTTCCGATTACTTGGCAAAGGAATGCTCCTAAAACCAGTTCAGACTAAGCCTTAAATGATACATATTAAAAGCTTCTACACTTGAACCATTGATATAAAAAAGAGCTGACAAAATGTAAGAAATAAATTTTATATAAACAACAAAATAATGAAAGAATATATGAATAACACATTATAAACCACAAAATATTGAAAGAATATATGATTAAAACAATATACACTTATGATAAATGGTATTAATCACCTTTTGTATCTTGTATTAATCATAATGGAGTGGTATATATATATAAAAGAGAAGGCTTGGTACACTAAGCAATGATTATAAAATGTGGATTTAGGTGGAATAATAAATTTGATAAGCAATCCAATTGTGTAAAAGTATATAAATGGGATTTTATTAAAAAAAAGAAAGAAAAGCAAAAGTAAAAACGATTATATTGCCATAAAAAAAAACACATGAAAAAAAAAATAAAAATAAAATACAGACGCTATGAGTAGATAAATTAAATATAGTAGTAATGACAGATTCCCACTTGTTTTTAAAATTTAATTTTCTATTTAAATATTAAGTTTAAAACTATGTTTATATATATATATATATATATATATATTATTAATATTATTATATAATTTATTAATTATATTACAGTACTAATAAATATATTATAAAGAATTTTAATATTACATATATATATATATGATATATTAATTTTTAATATGTATAATCTATTATATTAATATATATAAATATATATACATATAAAAATATATTTTATAACAAAGACTTATAAAAAATCTTGTTCATCTGTGAACGTATCCTTAATATTATATAATTATAAATAGGCAAGGCCTTATTAAAATTTATAAATTTTATTGAATTTTCTAATATAATACATAACTATATAAATACTTCACATATAATATATATATATATATATATATATTATATAACTAATTTATTATAAGTAAATATATAACACATATTTAATATTATATTTATTATATAAAATTAGAATTAACAAATTATAAATATTATATATATATATTTTTATTGTTCTACTAGTCTTGAGTATAAGTTGAATCACATTACCTTGCAAAAGTAGCCTTTCCATTATCAAATACGTGAGCTTCATATAAAATCGAAGACTTTACAATAACTGATTGAATGGATGCCCTTTCCAAATAGATGATATATTTTGATAATGGAGCCTGTTGGGAAGAGAAAGTACCCGGTTTAGGTCTTACATTGCACCCACGTGAGACAAAACAAATATCTGTAGCACTATCCGTCATACCTCTGTCAACTTGGAAGCTTCTAAAAAATATACAAGTCTATAATCTCACATGAACCAGGAAAATGGGAGAATGAAAAAGAGTGTTAAATAATTCCCAGTTAATTAAATGAAAAAAAACCAAATCTACCAGACGGTATGAGGTGGGAGAGTGTAGCAGAAAAATATAAGAACCTGTAGGATGTTTCTCGTAGCATTTTCAAATAAAATGGTAAACAATTTAATAATTTTGATGACTAGTTCGTGATCATTATGATAGCTATAGTATAAAGAGATCGAAGAAACTATTCATTGAGAAGAAAGAATTTGGAGATAATCACTAAGTACCATTGTGTGAGTTAATAAAGAGGAAAAAATTTATACTTCCTTTTTAAAAAGAGGAGGAAATGTGTAATCTGATCTGTTCTAAATATATATGGCAAGTGTTTCGTACAAGAAAGAAGAGCGTCTCTATATAGATCAATTAATGGACGAAGAGACTAAGGTTCTGAATGTCCTTCGAAACAGACGAACAAAGTGGTTTTCCATAAAAAAAATTTAGGAAAAAAATAACAGGATAGAGGAATTATTATATTAGAGTATTCATCTGCCAAGTGGGGTATTCCAAATGAAAATACACCAGCAATGTGGGGTAAAATAATTTAGTGGAGTACTTTTTCCGCTACTTCAATTGGCTGACCTTCTATATGGAATATAAATCGAGAAAGATATTTACGTTACCCAAAAGCTTTTTGGTACTCAACTTTATGTGTGTGTGTGTGTGTGTGTGTGTGTGTGTGTGTTCGTGTGCTTATGTGTGTTTGTGTGTATTTGACAATTTAAAATCTGTGTTACGTTTTAATTTGCATTATGTTTAACGAACACTTTGG
>JABUQX010123072.1:27500-35000 GCA_015478945.1 Trachelipus rathkii
ATGAATAATAAATAATAGAAAAATAATACATTACCAACTTATTATATTTTTTGATTTCCTCAAATATTAACTTCTCATTATATATATATATATATATATATATATATATATATATATATATATATATATATATATATATATATATATATATATATATATATATATATATATATATATATATATATATATATATATATATATATATATATATATATATATATATATATAAAGATGTTTTTTTCGCAACGGTCAGGGGACATATGAAGATTTTCTTCGCATGGTTATAGGGCGACAGGGCTAGCAACCCGGTCCTTTCCTTTTGCTTGTATTACTCCTGGACCAGCGTTGGAATCTTTTGCGCCTAGAAGCAAGATCCTCTGGAGATCTCTGGGAGAACGAGTTTTGAGGCCTAATGGAAGAAGATGCTAGTTCTACTGAAAGGGCGAAAACCCTACCTGAGAGTGTTTAACTCGAGGACAGGCGTCGGAAACCATTGCGCCGAGAAATGATTTTTCTAGAGTGCTCTATTGTTAAGAGTTTCGGGCCAGAAGAAGAAGATGCTGGACCAGCTGACAGGGCGAAAGCCCTTCCTGGGAGTTGTTATATATATATATAGATTATATATATATATATATATATATATATATATATATATATATATATATATATATATATATATATATATATATATATGCTATATATATATATATATATATATATATATATATATATATATATATATATATATATATATATATATATATATCGAAAGGGACGAGATACAGAATGAAATGATAAAAAAAGTTGAATTCAAGAAAGAATGAGAAACAAAGAAAATTAAGGAAAATAAGTTTAAACGAGTAAACTTGAGTTCTAAACTTCTTTAGGTGTTGAAATGATTTTCTTCTTTTATTTAAGACTTTATTCCTTAAGTCTCCCTGGAGGCTTAATGAAATATTCTCTCAAAGGTCTCACTTAATCCTGACTTGAAATACTTAATGAGTCGCAAATTCATTTTATTCACAAAACATTTAAAACTTCTTACATTAGATATTTCAACAGGTTTGTTTAAAAAAAAAAGTATCTTTTATAACCGAAATCCATAAGTAACACTACGTCACACCAATATAATAAATAGCTGGTGAAATTAATAAGAGTGGAACTTTCACGGAAAATCTAGCGAGAGGTTTTTGACATTTCTCTTCCTACATATATATATATATATATATATATATATATATATATATATATATATATATATATATACTATTTATCCTATACGGTATCTGCTATATATATATATATATATATATATGTTTTTTTTTAACATATTGCTAGTATATGATACTAACAATGAATTTAAGTAGTGACGGACATGATTCAAAAGTTCGAAATATTTTAAATAATTTTTTAAAAATCACATTTACATAAAAAAAAAATTAAAAAATGAAGTATCTCGAAAAGTACGACACTTACAGAAAAACCAACTACATATTTGGAATCAGCATATAAAGCTCATTACAAAAATAAAAAAATTTAAAAAATTTAAAAAACTAAAAAAATTAGGGGGTCGAGCCGACGGGGGACAGAGGGGGGGGACGTTTTCCATACCCCGAAAGAGAAAAAAATTTAACTCCTTTAAACATTTTATTTCTAAATATTTTTGAAATGGAGCATTGTTTGGGAAATCAGGAAGTGATCTGCACTTAGCATATTAATTCGTCCTAG
Source organism: Trachelipus rathkii (assembly GCA_015478945.1). NCBI lineage: Eukaryota > Metazoa > Arthropoda > Malacostraca > Isopoda > Trachelipodidae > Trachelipus > Trachelipus rathkii. The sequence continues at coordinate 29,229 of JABUQX010123072.1, forward strand.
CAGGAAATTATCTTTCTGAAAATTTGAGATCTAATTACCGCTTGGTGGCTGCGCAGCCCCACCCTCAATTTTGGGGAATTCGACGAGCCTCGCTTTCATCAAAGATACATAAATTCTGGTCTACTTAACATAGAATACAAAGTCAAAGTGCATTTTAAAGGAACATAATAGCTCTATCAATGTGTGTTATATCAAATACTTTTCAAATTAAAATTAAAAAACTACAAGGTATTGAAACAAAAAATTATCCCTCACCCCTTTTTGTCGACCGATTTTTTACAACTCTTTATTTCATAACATAATAAAACAATGTCTATCTAAACTTCAAGAGAAAATTTGAGTTATAAGGTATTGATCTATAAAGAGGGGTGGCGGAAGATTTTATTTCAAGTCTCGTAATTTTTTTCAAATTTAATTTGACAATTTAAATGTTTCTATACACTTTGATGAAACTGTTTTTTCCTTTTACAATGAATGCATTTTGAAATTTTATCACACGTTAAGCAGAACCGAGGTTGTGGATCTTGGAAGAAAAAGTTCTTCACCAAACCCCAAAAATTGGGGATGGCTCTCCGCTGCACCAAATCAGTGTTGGTAAATTAAATTTTCCGGAAGGTAGTTTTCTGCTAAGATGACTTTATTTATATACCGAGTTTTGTGAAAATCAATGATTGTCAGCTATCTTTTCATTTTTTTAAATGGTTTCTTATTTTCAGTTATATATATATATATATATATATATATATATATATATATATATATGTGTGTATATATATATATATATATATATATATATATATATATATATATATATATATATATATATATATATATATATATATATATATATATATATATATATATATATATATATATATATATATATATATATATATATATATATATATATATATATATATATATATAAACGTATGTCCGTGTGGTTATATGGACGAACAATATATGCCTAGAGGTAATAAAAATGAAAAATAAGTAAAACGAAAAATAAAAATGGAAAAACCATCCTTAACAGAAAAAGAAATCCGTTTACGAATCGTAAATATAATTTTAAACATGACAAACTGACGATTTAAAGTCTTTCCAATCACTTGGCAAAGGAATGCTCCTAAAACCAGTTCAGACTAAGCCTTAAATGATACATATAAAGCTTCTAGAACTGAGCCATAAATAAAGAGCTGGCAAATGAACACGATTTATGGCCCATAAACGGGAATTGCAGAAAGAAACTCATGAAAGGCGCTTTTTGGAGAAAAACAAGCCACAATTATTTTTTTTGTATCCTAAACAGGTGGAAGAGAAGGCTTGGCCTCGCAAATGATATATGTGATGGTGAAATAAATGAACAATGTGTAAAAGATATTGGGATTATAAGAAAAAAGCAGAGAAACGATTGCTTTCCATGAAAAAAATAAACAATGCTTTATGTTTTCTTAAAATATTAACTTAACTTTCAATATATATATATATATATATAACATATATATATATATAATATATATATATATATATATATATATATATATATATATATATATATATATATATATATATATATATATATATATATATATGAAGAGCTCTTGGAGGAAAAAAGGCATGGTATACACTGCACCCACATGTGAAAAAGCAAATGTCTGTAGCGCTTTCCACCATACCTTTCAACAGGACTTTATTTAAGGTTCTAAAAAATATAGAAGTCAAATGAATTAGGATTATTGAAGAATGAAAAGTGTTCCAGGATCTCTGGTTAATATATTGAAAAAACAAATCTGGCGGCACAGTATGAGGTGGGGAGAGTGGAACAGAAAAATATAAGAACCTGTAAAATGTTTCACTTGGTATTTTTAAACGAGAAGGTAAACGACTTTATAATTTTGATTATTAATTGGTGATGATTACCATAGCTATAGTATAAAGAGATCAAAGGAACTATTCATTGAGAAGAAAGAGATTGGAGATTCTTACTAAGTACGATTGCTTGAGTTTATAAAGAGGGAAAAAAATTGTACACCCTTTTTAAGAAGAAGAAGAAGAAATGTGTAAACTGATCCATTCTAAATATATTAGTATATGACGCGTGTTTCGAACAAAAAATTGAAGAGGAGACTAAGGTTCTGAAGTCCTTCGAAATCCTGTGATCTAGATAAAAAAAAGTGGCTTTCTACGAAAAAATTTAGCTAAAAAAGATATTTAATTAAGAATAGGATAGAAGAATAATAATATTAGAGTCTTTGTTTCGTTTGTAGCTAGAGAAATTCTAAGTCATTTCCAAACAAGCCATAAGACTTTTTTTGTTTTGTTTATTATGTACTAAAATTTATTGAAGAGGACAAGCACCACAGAACAAATAGCAGATTATCCCTATGGTTAGATCAAGAGATATGTAAAGGATTCTCTCTCTTTACAATGGTTAGTTATGAGAATGCCTATTCATGACTAGAGCAAGCAACTCATTTCTAGAAGACCCTCACTTTTAATTAGGTCGACTTGATAGGAATAACGGTGATCTTAACTTTCTTCACACGCACGCACAGACACACATGCACAAATATATATATATATATATATATATATATATATATATATATATATATATATATATATATATATATATATATATATATATATATATATATATATATATATATATATATATATATATATATATATATATATATGCATGTGTGTATGTGTGTTTGGTGTATGTATGCGTGCGTACGTGCGTGTGAATGAGTGTTGGTGAACATGTAAAATAAATATGAATACATAATGGCTAAAATTAATGGGATATTATTCAATTAAGTTTTATTGTTCGTTGCATATATTCTAACAATAGCAATTGTTCAAATTTAATAACTAAATTAAAATCAATTATTTTTTTTAAAAAAATTATATGCATTAAATTTAAAATTGAATTATTTATTTATTTACATTTTAAATTATTCATAAAATTAATAATATAAACTAGTTTCAATAACTCTTCCTAACTCATAATTTCTGTATTAATTAAAAATATTAATTAAGTAATGGTTTCTGTTATATATATATATATATATATATATATATATATATATATATATATATATATATATATATATATATATATATATATATCTATATATATATATATATATATATATATATATATATATATATATCCCGCTTCCAATTTCTCTATTAAACCTATTTACATTCAAATGAGACAATGTTAACAATGAAATATTTAAAAAATAAATTAACCCTTTACACAGAAAACCAACGTCTATTTTCTGAAAGAACAGGTTATATATATATATATATATATATATATATATAAAGGGATAACATATATATATATATATATATATATATATATATATATATATACTATATATAACTATATATATATATATATATATATATATATATATATATATATATCGAAAGGGACGAGATTGAAAATGAGATGATAAAAAAGGTAAATTCAAGAAAGAGTGAGAAACAAAGACAAGAAAGAAAAAAAGTTTAAACGAGTAAACTCGAGTTCTAAACTTTAAGAGTTGAAATGATTTTCTTCTTTTATTTAAGACTTTATTTCTTACGTCTCCCTGGGATTAATGAAGTCTTTTTCGCAAAGGTCTCATTTATTCTTGACTTGAAATACTTAATGGGTCACAAATCCATTTCAATTCACAAAACATTTAAAACTTATTACACAAAGATTACACAAAGTTTATTTACAAAAAAAAAGTATCTTTTATAACTGAAAACAATAAGTAACGCTATGTCAAAAAGGTGTAATAAATACATGGTGAAATTAATAAGAACGGAACTTTCAAGGATATCTAGCAAGAGGTTTTCAACATTTCTCTTCCGTACACACACACACACACACACACACACACACACACACACACACACACACACACACACACACACACACACACACACAGATACAGACAGTGTGTTTTGATCGAGTGTGTTTTGAAGGTCGTTTCGAGGCTAAAGTTTATTTCCAATGTAAAAAGTGAATTAGGTTTTATTTCATTACAGACTTCATTATTGATTCTAATTTTTTTTTCTGAAGTAATCAACTCTTTTAAAAATTTTATTTAAAATATTTTGGAAATGGAGGATTCTTTGAGAAATCAGGAAGTGACCTGCACTTAGCATATAAATTCGTCCTAACGTCCTAACCTTTACTGAACCTTACTAAAAATTTGAGATCCAAATACCGGTTAGTGGCTGCGCAGCCCCACCAATAATTTTGGGGGTTTCGACGAGCCTCACTTTCTTCAAAGATGCAAAACTTCTGGTCTACTTAACATAGAATACAAATTCAAGGTGCATTTTAAAGAAACATAATAGCTCTATCAATGTGTATTACATCAAAAAACTTTTCAAATTAAAGTTAGAAAATTACAAATTGTTAAAATAAAGAATTCACCCTCACCCCCCCCCTTTTGTCGACCGATATTTTACGTCTTTTATTCATAATATAATTAAACATTATATATCTAAACTTTAAGAGAAAATTTGAGTTTTAAGATAGTGGTCGACAAAGAGGGGTGGCGGAAGATTTTTATTTCAACGTCTTTTAATTTTTTTCAATTTTAATTGGGGACTACCCCAAATCGTCGACAGGAAATTGGTCGACAGGAAAAATGATCGACAGGACATTAAACAAAATTTCCACTTGTCCAAATCGTCGACAAATAATTTCTCATAGGTAAAATGATCGACTAAATTTTCTGTTACTCGTCCAAACCGTCGACACACTAAATCAACAATGCCAAATGATCGACACCTATCAATAGATTATTTTAACGATTATATATATATATATATATATATATATATATATATATATATATATATATATATATATATATATATATATATATATATATATATATATATATATATATATATATATATAAATATATATATATATATATATATATATATATATATATATATATATATATATATATATATATATATATATATATATATATATAATAATAAAATATATATATATATATATAATATATATATATATATCAGTTCTTTTTATTTTTTATAAAAAAATTTTTTTATATATATATATATATATATATATATATATATATATATATATATATATATATATATATATATATATATATATATATATATATATATATATATAATATATATATATATATATTAATATAATATATACTATATACTCTCCATATATATATATAGCCATGTATATATATATGTATGCATATATAAATATAAATAACTATAAATAAATATATATGTATATATATGTAATAGCAATAATAACAATAATATCCAATAATAATATATATAATATAATAATAATATATATATATATATCTGAAAATAGCTAAATATATATATATATATATATATATATATATAATATAATAATATATGCATATATAATATATATATATATATAATAATAATAATGCTTCTTCATATAATATTATAGCATCTAATAATAATAATATGTAATAATATAATAATAATAATAATAATAACAACTCTAACCTAAAATTTTGGATGTAATAATATTTGTAGAAGCCGTCATGAGAAATCGAAGTATAATAGTAACAATAATAATATAATAATATATATATCGGCGCAGTGGAGGGGCTCGAATAGACGCGGAACACAGGGGACGTTTCCATACCATGGGGAGGGCGGAGGAACCCCCACTACACCCAAATACCAAAGAGCAGGGTTCCGGAGACCGGA
>JABUQX010123073.1:0-43186 GCA_015478945.1 Trachelipus rathkii
GTAGTTTTTGCACAGTATTACCATGTTTATGTCATACCTTTTCCCCAAATGTTATTCAACCTGTTACATAAACAGAAGATTGTATTTCGCTTGGAGTTATGTAGTTTATGTTATTTTTGCGTATTGACTGTGGTTTTGGTATATTTCTCTTTTTTATTCAGTATTATATATATTGGTTATATAGTCTTTTTATTTCATTTATCTTTTTTTTTTATCACTAGTTTATATGTATATATATATGCGCGATTTATTTTTTGTGGCACTTTTTGTTTTATTTTGTGTTTGTGTTCGTTTGTTTTTGTGTTTGTTGTGAGTTGGTTGTTAGGTGGTGATAGTATGGTGTAATAGGGTGTGTGAGTATTTATAATTATTTAGTATACTTATCTAATTATATATTATATATTACTATGGTTAGGATCGAGATGTTATATTTAGGTACTTGGTGGGGTTTGGGGTGCGGTTATATTTACTAGTTTATATTTATATTATAAGGTATTACCTTTCGTGTATGTTGCAGGGTTACTTTTTAGGATAGTATATATATAGCGTAGTTATTCAGGGTGATAGGTTACACTCACTTTGGTTTATATGTATCTTTTGGGTTTGTTATTATATTTGTTTAGTTTTCTATCATATTTAAATATGAGCGATTTATTGTCGATTATATAATCAGTAGTAAGGGCTTATAGTGTTTATATTTTATTATACCGTATGGGTCTGGTTTTATTTTTTACTCTATTATACTCTTTATTATTATTTGTTGTTTTTGTCGGTGCTATGGTATTCATGTGATATTTCATATATTAGTATAGTTATAGTGAAGGTAGTAGGTTATGATTGGTATGGTACTTATATATAGGTTTTGAGGGTGTGCTTGTGACTGTAGTACTCATATTATACTATTTATCTTTTTTTATTTTTTTTTATACACTTTAGTATGTATGGGTCATCAACTAATAGTTAACTTAATTATCGGATTATGGAGGGTATTGAGTATTATATACCTTTATTATATGTCTATATAATTATATATTATACTATATATAATATATAGTAATATATATAATATATACTATATATATATATATATATATATATATATATATATATATATTATATACGGTATATATATATATATATATATATATATATATATATATAATATATATATAATATATATATATATATAAATATATATATATATATATATATATATATATATATATATTATATATTAATAATATATTATATATATATATATATATATATATATATATATATATATATATATATATATATATATATATATATATATTATATATAATCATCATCTTCCTTTTTTTTTCCCCCCAAGATGCGTGACATGCATCGGAAAAGAGAAGTAGTAGAAGAACATGACACAAGTCGAAAAGAAAGCCCAGCCTTACCGAACCCTCTATACCTATTAGTGAGAACTCTGCTCAGTCAGAAAATCCACCCTTGAGCTTCACGGGACCGCGACGGACCCTCAATATGACATATCGTCAATTATAGGGTACATCCCCTGGCCCAGGTGGGCTACAACCATACCCCCCCCCCCCACAAAACTCCGCCATTCACTCGTATTATTCACCTTTATTCTCGCCTCTGCCAAACTCACATTTCTCTATTCCAGACATTGTGTTACTGACTCAATCCACTTTTTCTTCGATCTCCCAGCAGGTCGATTCCCATCACACTCACCGCTATACATCCGCTTAACCAACCGACAATTATCCATCCTTTTCACATGACCAAACAATCTCAACGTACTTTAATTTATTCTCTCATTTACTAATTTCTTCACACCAAATTCTCTAATACGTTCATTCCTCATTTTATCAATTCTTCTCACACCTAACACGCCCCTAAGATCGTTCATCTGAACACATTCAACTTTAGATCTATACTTCTTATTCCAGACCATAGTCTCACTACTATACAATAACACATGTAACAACATATATGTATATACTACTATTTTTCAAACATATTTGTTAAAATAGTCAACTTTCATGTTTATTTCGCTGTACTGTTTTTTTTTTTCTTTTTTTTAAATCCCCAACCAAATGTGCCGGATGAGGTTTCAGTTGAAATGTTTAAGCCTCCAGTTCAAATATCAAACTTATTTTTATTTCCAATTTAATACTAATAGAAATGAAAATTATATTACCAAAAATTAAGCTTGGATGAGTTTTTAATATCAAAATTATGTTCATCACAAAAATAATTAAACTTTACATGTATTTGCAATCTTTAAAATTTAATCTCTCTCTCAATGCTACATTAATTGAAGAGCTAATTGTAGGTAAGATGACAAAATTAACTGGAACCCTGGATGAGGTATGGGTTTTTTTTCATTTAGTTTCTTTAATTAAAATAAAAATAACGTTTAAATTAACAAACTAGAAAAAATGAAAAAATAAGTAATATAGACATCTTTATTTTGTATACGTATTATTTTTAGATGATAGAATGTAGAAGAGGAAGAAGAGGAAGATGGTATTGTTGCTGAGAGGAGCAACAACAAGTAAATACGTTCTAAGCACGGTTAAGGTAACATTGAAATAAATGGCTAGCATTTGTTTCAAAGGTTGGGGTCCTCTCAGACTGATTTAGGTGGGGAGGAGGCCGAATCATTCAGCATTCTCAACGATCTGGAACAACTAATTAAAGAACCTACACACATTCCGGATCGTCCCAACCAATTCTTGACACACTTGACCTTTTATGTCCACTATGTCCTTTTCTACTCTTTCATATACTAATTGACGATTCTTTCTTCTTTGGTCTGTTTGGACGTCGCGCGATTTTCTGGCTGTTCCTTTGATAAATTCTGACCTCAATACCTTATATCTCTTGAGAGTTCTATATAGTGTCTTCTTCGCGAGCGCCTTCCAGTTCACTGGCGTTGCAGCGTTTTTGCGTGGCGGAGCTACAGCAGACTTGACTTTTGTTATGATGCTTTGGATTCTCTGCGGTGACCGGGTTGGCGCGTTGGAGGTTGCTGTTTGCGCTTCTCTGCCGATAAGGTTTGTGTGATTCCTGCTGTAATCTGTTGAGTGGTTCAATTGTGAATCTGCAGTTTTCCGCTTATTCCTTGTGCCGAGAGCTGATAACTTCTTTTTCGTCTGTTTCTGGCGTTGGCTGGTCATAGCCAGTTGGTCGATTCTGTTGTCCTTGTCTTCTCCTGTTAGGCATTGGTTTCAGGCTAGAGATACGTGCGCAGGTGGTGAGGTGTGATATAATCTTCTCTGTTTTTCTGTTCCTATCACTCTCTCTTCATTTATTTTTTTACCTCGAAAGTTTTTCTTTTCCATCTGTACCATATTTAAAACTTCTGAATATCACTTTTCGTCAGAGCACATAGCTTGGCCTTTCTTGCGATTAAACGTTTAATATTGTGTATGCCGCCTATATTCGGCTCCTTGATTCGCCCTATCTTGTACATATATGCCATTTCTTTGGCCTCTTGACAAAAATATCTCTAGACAACCTTTGTAAATCTGCCTTTCCTCATTCTTATGTGTTAGTCTGTATGTGTTTTGCGGGTGTGGCTGGTTGTTCTATTTGTTTCCCCTAACTTTGAAGGCCTCTCTTTTCTGCGTCCACCTTTAGTTTTTCCTCTAACATCGAACTTCCTGTGATCGATTTCTTCTTGGGCATCGGCCTCTTTCTCTCCTCCACCTCCTCGTCAGTTGAGGTGTCCTATGCCTTTTGCCTGTGATTCATTTTGCGTGTTTGGGGGTGTCATGGGTCTGAAAGCTTATGTGAACTCGTATAGGAGGCGGTGGTCCGAGAAGGAGGGAATTTGCCGGCGTTCTCGTTGTTGTTGTGGAGGCGATGTGTGTTCTTTCTCCATGCTGTCTTCTTGTCCGTTTTCGTTCACAGCTATACATTCTGTATCGTCTAATGAGCTGTCTCGTGTTCCTCAATGTTAGGAGTAGCAGCATCAAGTTGCCAAGCCTAGTTGCCGAGAGGACAGAGGTGCGCTTTGTTCGGATCCTTCTAAACTATTCGCCCTATAGCTCTCACTTGTATTCTATCTAAGATCTTTGAATCCCTTTTCTCAACTCTCTTTTCTTAGATAATCTAACTCATCCCTTTCTTTCCGATCGCCAGTGGACGGACTTGCGCTTTCACGGCGTTGCGGGTAAGTGTTTCTTATCTCTGGTTGCTGCGACTTATTATTTCTGGTGTCGCGTACTAATGTTCGCGATTTTATGGATTTTTCTTTTCGCTCGTAGCCGAGCTACGGAGAGGAGCTTGTCGTGTTGGGCGCGCTTTGCCCTAGGCTGACACAGCAGATTCGACCGCTTGCTGGGTGGCGGTGGGGGCTAGTTGTCGTGGAGGTGCTCTCCCAGCTCGCCCTTTGGGTTTCCTCCTCCTACCTTATGCTTATTCTAGCTATATCTTTCAATTCGCTTCATTGTTTTGGCGTGGGTTGCTTGTTGTTGATTCGGGCGCGACTCTTATCTGCGTCCTTTTCTTGTCATCAGGAGTTGGTTCCTTCAGGCGTCTTGTTTTTGCCTCACTCTTTATTTGCCTTCGCGTTGTGCATTCTAATGTCAATCTCCTTCTCAAGTCGGTTCACTATCCTTTTCTCTTCTTTCAGCGTCAGGTCTGCTGCCCCGTTTTGCCGTTCATTGCCGTTCCTTGTTATATCTTATCTCTTACTTTACATACAATGCCGTATAACTCTTTCGTACGCGCTGGCTTTTGCGACTGTTTTGACGCCAAGCTGGTCGATATTCTCAGATTCTGTCATTATCCCTATCTTATTACTTTCTTAGATATTGCATATCTCAGATCTTTATAAATCTTTTCCGATTCTATTCTCGTAGATTATTATTATTATCTTATGACGTATATAGGATTTCTGAGGTGGGGTTCGTTAACTTAACCTGTATGAAATTTCACAATTTTTCTTAAGATATAAATAACTTTACCTACTTTTTCAACTTCCTTATTCTCATAATTCATCACACTTCTATATAACTAATACTCTATTTCATATAACTTTATACCTCACTCCATATCTTTCGACGGTTTCTCTCCTCTTCTTTTCGTCTGCTTGTCCGACAATAACGAACAATTTCCTTAGCCTTAACATATTCTGAACCATGATGTTTTCTCCTTTTGGTATTAAGCCTGTCTTCTATCTTTTGCTTCTAGACATTGCTCACTTTTTCTTTAGTCTCTTGCGGTGCTTAGGCGCCGCCCTTTTTGGCTTCGTAAAGAAACTGGGCTAAATTTTCAACTGTTTTATGACTCTGAGACATCCATAGCCAACAAATATTTCTAGCAATTACAGCTCTAGATTTTACTTAATATTTTAAGTAAACTAGCATTTTTATTTTTATGGTTAACTTTTGTTTTCTTTTACTCATTTTTTTTATTTCTTCCTCCAAAATACAAGTTAAAGTGGTACTTTTTATTATTTCACGCTTATTTTGCACTATGAGCAGAAAGATGAAATCTATTCTATTATTCATATTTATTCTTATTGAAGTATAGGGGTGGGGCTCTGGTTCCGCCCGGCTTTTGGACAGGGTCGAAGTCAAAGGCCAAAAGGATTATAAACTGTTCTGTACTTTCCAGTTCACTTGACCCTTTATCTTTGCGCGCGATGTGGTGCTTTATTTCTATTCTATAGGTACCCTCAGCGGCAAGTGCTCGAGGGAACTTATCACTCGCGTACCACCACCTTTACGACGTCTACGTAGCACAAGGGGTGCTGTATCTGCGCACGAGTTTTGTGTTGATATTGGTAACTCCAGGCTAGTTCGCTGCGGTGCTTCCTTCTTTCCGCCACTTCTGTTCTGTGGAATTCTCTTCCATCTTCTGTGTTTCCTGCTGTATTTAATCTCCCTCACTTTAAAGCCTGCGTCTGTCTGTGTTCATCTGCGTAAAAAAAAAAAAAAAAAAAAAAGTAGAAATATAATTTATAGAAAGTATTATATTTTCTAAATATTTTATATAATCTTTTTCAGAGATTATAAGCCCTCAGCTTTATGGTAAATTGATATATAAGAAAAAGTTTTATTTAAACTAGATTTCAATTACAAAGCAAATAGTTAAAGGAAATTAATTGGAAGTAATATCTGAAAACTACAAATAATTTAATATCAAAGAAGAAGAAAAAGAAGAAGAATAAAGAGAAGAGAGACTGTTCTAAAAAGACAAAGACAACAGAAATAATCAACTCTGCAAGATAAGCTTATGTATGAATGTTACTTGTGGTGACTGTGAGAATCTTGCCTAAGTAGTTTAAATGAGTGTGTGATGCGCCTTTAATGCTGAGTATGTTATTTTCATTAATTTTCTCATAATTGTGGGCGGGTCTCATTCTAAACAACAAGAATAAACATTACAATGTTATCGTACAGTAAATTCACTCTTTATCTCATCTGCCCTACACTAAATTGTTATTAATATTCCATTTTTTAGGTTTTTTTAGAAAAAATAATTCTTGTTTAAAAGTTTTTCTTTTATGTAAAAACTTTTTGAAAGCTGTTTTTATGCTTTTTTTAGCGCTTTCTTAAAAAATTATTAATTGCAGAAATTATGAATTTTCAGTTACGAGGTATTTTCCGTGCTGAGTGCGGTTGTGTTTCAAAATGTCTTATATTTGTTAGGATAATCATGAAACTAAATAAAAACATTCTTTGATTATTTTTCATAAGAAAATGTGTAATGGCTCGGAAAATGAATACCAGCTAATAAAATTAGTGTTTGTGACCAAACCCCAATACTTCTAAACCTTCAAAGCCTATTATTTCGGAAATGTTCCTTTCATGCAAATTATAAAAGACTCGACTGACAAGGGTGATATAGATAGCTTTTGTGAGTAGACATTGGCTTATACGTAAATAAAATATTGACATACGATTAGGGAAAAACTATTAAAATCAGCTGAGAGCCAATCCCCACTTACAATTTTCCTACAAACAGAAAAAGAATCTAGTTTTTCACAATTGAAGTGCGTTGCAAACATTTCATAGGTTCGCGCATATTCGGAATTGCAGAGGAGCTTTGTGCAAAGTGGAACTGTGTACTTCTCTTAGCCAAAGGATTTCGTGGGAACAAAGGAGGACATCAGAATATTGGGGCACTGGTTTCTGAGAGCTTTAGAAATTACATCTTAAAGCAATTGACAAATTTATATATATATCAAAAAAACTTTGAATACCATTACAAAAATGCTGTTTAGTGTTTGGCTGAGAAAATTCTTAAAGGTTTGCTAGTGGGAACATCTCGTTGTATTGCCAAGAGATAAGATATTAATCCGAAGAAATCAAGCAGAGGGAAATCGCTTGAAATTAAAATCTATTGTTAAATCTATTATTTTCTGTGGAAGACAAGGATTAGCTCTAAGAGAAAAAGCTGAATCGGGGGAAATTTAAATGATAATATATCTGATGGTAATTTTCGTGCTTTATTAAGATTTCGCTGTAGTTATGCTGGAGATCACGTTACTGGGAGCGATCACTTGGGCTAACATTTCTCAAGGCTGCACCAAGTACACTAGTCCTCGAATCACAGAATGAACTAATTAAGCTTTGTGGGGATAATAAAAAGAAAAATTGTTCACAGTGTTAATAGGGCAAAATGTTTACTGTTCTGGCTGATGAACACTACTGAATATTTTCTAAATTGGCAATGACACTATGTCTTATATCATGTTGATCAAGTTACAGTACCAAACTTAAGGAAGAATTTCTGGCTTGGTAAGGCTGATGGAAGGACTAACGGTACGCTATCGCTACTTCCAATTCCATTAACTCATTAAAGAAAGTTGGAATATGCCATTTGATTATATGGTAGGTCAAGGGTACGATGGGGCTGCCCCAATGATAAGTGATGTAAAGCGTGCAGTTATATCAGAAAAATATGTCCTACAGGATTATATGTACACTGCAGTGCTCATGTATTAAAAACCTAGCGATATGTCAGGCGTCTAAAATTCTACTGTACATTTTTGTTTGAAGGTAATAAAACGGTCGTCGGGAAACTTTTTTTCATTTCGCCAAAACGGAAACAATAATTGGAAGGAAGGCGTTCTTTCCGAAAATTAACCAGAGCACAGAAGCAAGTCATTGCTTGAGTTATGTGAAACAAGGTTGAGATTTATAAACGATGATTCTCTTATGAGAGTCAAGGAACTCTTCTGTAGCAAGTGGCTCACCTCTCGAAAATACAAGACGTGCAACGGTGAGGTCTTCAACTCACAGCATACCAAATGCTAAATCTTACTTGAAGTCAGTTTATTGTAACACTCTTTGTCTTGACACAAGTTCTTCATCAACTTTAGGGACTATCCTAAATAGTGCAAAAGTCGCATTGGTATTAGTAGAAGGGCATGTGACCACATTTAATCCTTATAGCCGTTATGAATAAATGGCGTTCAAATTCAGAATCTGTGTTTAAAAGCATCTTTGAAAGAAAGTTATGTGCCTGCCTTCGAAATTTAACTGTAACGATTATCGGAGTCCCCAAGTGTTCTACGCATAATGAATAAGGATTCTGCGTTTTAAATAAATATTGAACCTGAGCGATTATTATAGACAAATGGTTGTTTCCATTTGACCACACACTTTTATTGGATAAATTATTATAGAATTAGAAGGGCGTATTTCAAAAACATAAGGACTTATTGTCGGTTCTTCAGAAATTTATACACGATATTGTGCTGATAAGTTTACTTTTTCTGAACTCCAAAATCTGTTGCAGATTTTATGAAAAGTTTCTTCCTAGTCCAGAAAACTTGGAAACTGAATTTGAATTGTGGAGACAGAAATGGGATGCAAATGTGTGATGGCGAAGACCTTACAACTGCATAGATGCTATGTCTAGTTGTCAAATATACATGTCTTCCCAAATATATGGAAGCTACTACAAATATTAGCAACTTTCCCCTTTTGAGAACACTGAAAGATCATTTTCAACATAAGACGTTTAAAAACGACTTAAGAAAACTCATGGACAAGATCGTGTGACAGGTCTTGCATCTTACTTAAACATTCACAGGGAAAATCGAAGAAGTTAAAATCCGATGAAAGTTAATTACACGTTTTCGCAAAAAAATCCAGACAGAGAAAATTTCATGTACTATAGAAGGTAAGTTTTTTAGCTCATTATTATTTTCTTATCATATATTATATATATATTTATAGAATATTATATATATATATACTATATATTATATATATATTAGATATATATATATATATATATATATATATATATTATATAAATAATTTCAGTTTTATAAAACGAAATTTTTTCCACCGTACGCCTCATGATAGAAGGATACACTAGTTTAATGTTGTACCTGTTGACGCATTGCATTTAGATTACGACGATTGTGGGTACATAATTTTAATGATGTTTGTGCGTGCGTCATGGATCGTGTACGCTGACGGTCCTTCCGAAAACACGTTGGCGAATTAACCTTTACCTTGCCCATTCATCCGTTGATAGTACAGTCGTGGCATACGATTACGAATAGATCAAACACTTCTTCCCGAGTTGACCCGACTGCTAAGTTACGGTGCTGCGAAAGCGGACATGGACGAGCGAACGGTTGTCCACACAGAAATCACCCCACCACACAATGTTTGCGCGCCTTCATCGTGCCTTCGAGGTAATGGGACCCTTCGTCCCCGGTGCTTGGCTGGAAGACGCGTAATACGAGGACTCCTGCCGTTTTTGAGAAGAGTGCACTTGAGAGAGTTCGCACCGAACCCGATCGACTTAGACACGCGCCACTTGCCCATTATGCCCATGGGTTCAAATCAGGTTGTCTGTGGTTTCGGGTCTTGCAAGAGCAAAAATAGCCCTCCATTGCATTACCACCTACAGAAAGGTAACAATGACTGTGGGCCCCAAAAACGACTTCACACCGTGGTGCGCATTTGCCCAGGTATTTCTGCAACGAGCAGTTCGATTAATCCTTGCCTACATTTCCCTGCACAGCTTGTTCTTGTTTACGATGGGCTGCTGTCACACGTGCATGGCTACTCAACAGCCAGAGACAGCCACATTGGAACGAGACATCCGCACTCATATGTTCATCAGCCAGTTCCCAGCGCGAAACATCTTACCGCTAAACAATCTGAGGTTTGGAAATTCTTGGGATTATCTGCTGGACCTGTTCATCATTAAAACGGATTCTGGATGGACCTGAGCGTACCTGCAACTCACTCCAGCAACACGCTCGGCAGTCGACATGGACGACACACCCCTTGCGACCCCGCAGAGACAATGTTGGTTCCAACATCGATGGTCGCATCCAGTGCACTTCAGGCACACAAGCACAGCGCATCTAGAACAGAGTCTACACGACAAATGGATAGGGGAGAGGGACTGATTGTGATGCCTGGCAAGAATCGCCCCTCGACCTCACGCCCCTTTGAAGATTATTTTCTGTGGGTGGCATGTGAAGGTGTGTGTACATATACCCAGTCAACCAAGAGAGGAACTGATTCAGTGAATAATTCACTGCGTTTTGCATCAAATGCCGAACAGTGAGAGGGCATGTTTCGGGTAGAGTACCGAACAGGCGAATGGCACGGCGGACTGTAACGAATGTATCAAGCGACAGGCAGACCACTTTGAACAACCAGTAATTTTCCCAATTAAAATGATTTTTCATAAAAACAAGCCTACCATTGTTTGCTTTACAACTCAGCATCAGAAACCACATACGTGTTTAAACAAATATCCTAATTATTGTTACTCTATCACCCTCGGATACACAGATGTACGCAACCACACAGTACATAACATGTAGAATACCCCAAAAATCTCCCGGTTTACGACAGATAACGACGCGTTTCAAACAACATACACATGTTTACGTTACATCATCTGTAACTTTTGAACGAAGCGTCACTGACAACAAGCTTATTTAACAATAAATGTTCCCTATCGATTGCTCTATCAGCCCTCCGATTTTGTCGCAGAGGTTTGGATCGCGCTTGTGTTATACTATATATAATATATATATAATAAGTTATTATACTATATATTATATTATATTATATATATTATATATATATATATATATACTAATAATATATATATCTATTATATATATAGATATAGTACTTTATAATATATATATTAATATATTCTATTCAGTTTATCAAAATTAACGGGGTGATAGGTAACAATGTTTTCCATTACGAATATTTCATTGTCACATTCTATGGATTACAATTACAAATGTTCAACCGAAAACATAATTTAGAGGAGAAATGACTCAATATCGCTCTCTCTCTCATCTACTTGTTATTCCTTGACTCTCATCTGGTTGAGGATATTCGATTACTTCTCCTCAGAGTTATACGACAGAAGGATGACAAACATGTGTTTGCTGATTCATCATAATGAGATCTTTTAAATAATTGTAGTACAATGATACATGCGTGATAGATAGAAATTGTATGGATGGGAAGACATTTTTTATCTCCAGAGCAACGGCCTAGCTGGCAGAGAGAGGATATCATTGTAAGATTCTTGCACCAATTAACATAATTTCAGCAGTAACGTGCATGTATTACTGAAAATTTATTAGCGACCTTTAATCTGGCCTTTAATTGTTATTTAAATCTTAAATGAACCCATGCTCTTCGAATTATTTAAGAAGTGTGCGCGCAAATGACAATAAGTTATTGGCACGGAGAACTTCCGCTGCGATTACTTGTTTTGAGATCGTCACAGGCATTTCTGAACTGTTGATGACTGACGGAGATTGTAGTTGTTCGCATCAGAAAGAAACAAGACATTTTCTTTATAAATTGGCTCAGCATCTCTCATGACACAGTGAACATCACTCTCCGATAGCGTTCCATTTCGTAACTGATAGACATTCACCTGCTATGACGTTCATAGAGGTTTCAGGCAGACTCACAAATTTTCGTTGCTGAACAAATCCAATTGGCCACAAGGCATGACTACCTTCAGGAGAAAACAAAGAAACTGCTGATTGAGTATCTGACATTCGCCGGTGGAGAAATAAACTTGGATGATTATTTGATGAAGGTTATTAATTCTGAAAAACTTAGTTTATACTCAGGTCATACTTTTCTTTCAATATATCTCGTGTGGTAATTTGCCTTTTGAGTCAGAGTGTGTTAAAGGGCCCGATACTTCTCGCTAGCCGTACGAAAAAAATCAAGAATTTTACGTGACGACACAGAAGATCCATCCCATTACATATAATTTCTGTAAATTATACTATATCTCATCCTTTATGAATTTTCGTTTCATTGTCCCATAATTTTGATATTATTACATTGATTGTCAAGGAGTATCTGATTCGTTCATTTAAAGCTGGAATTGGAGAGGACCCGATTACTCTTTTACTCTTTACTCATCTTTCCTTTGCTACATGTTTCACTTGTAATTGCTCTTTAGATATTTTCTAAACATAAATGTCATTCTTCCTTTCGAGAATAATAACGATTGCAGAAGTGTACGATTTTGTTTGCGTTGTCATCGGAAACAATATCGAAGTAATACCCCAAACCATATGGAATTAGAAAGCCATTGCGGGAAGGAAATTTGCTCAACAGTTGAATTCGAGCGAAAATACTCACAAGTACGAGGTCTATCAATAGTAATATTGATTAAATTACGAAAAGACTGCAAAATTACTGGCACTACCATTGACGACGGCATTAGTCAGCTCATTTAATCAATTTCTCACAAAGTTGCTTAAATTTTACCAACAGTTCTCAGAACAGTGTTTCTAATCGCGCATTCCGAGTTTTCCGAGGGAATGAAATAAAATTTATTTTTCTAATATTTGTAGAATCGCGAAGTCATATATGCGAATATTAAAACAATGCGAAATATATATATATATATATAATATTATTATATATTATATATTACTAGTCATAGTAGATCTGATATTAGATTTACATACTACTACTATTACTAAGTCATCTATTAAGTATATACTATGTATTATTAGTATAATTTTATATAGATATATATATACTATATATATATTATAGTTATAATATTAATAACATACTATATACTATAATATATACTTATATAATATATTTATATAGTAATATATATTAAATTTATATATATAAAGTATACCATCTCAAATATATATATAGTATATTATAATATAATAGTATATACTATTATATATACTATATAATATATACTATTATAACTATACTATATATATATATTATATAGATATATATATATATATTATTACAAATATATATATATAATATATATATATTATTATTATAATTGCCTTATATATAATATATATATATTTATATAATATATATATATATTTAGTATAATATATATAATATATATATATATAATATATGATAATATATATATATATATTATCTAGATGATGGAGCCGAAGGCTGAATTTTTACATAACCCGCTGGTGCCGGGTTTTTACCGGTTCCAAAATTTTCCAACAACCCGCGTTTGCGGTTTTTTTCAGGTTCTTAATTTATTTCAACAAAACGCGGTTGCGGTCTGCTTCGCTTTGCGGTTGCGGTTATTCGCTCCAGCCACTAACTTTAGAATATATATATATACTACTAGTATATACTACATATATATATACTATATATATAATATATATTACTATATACTTATATAATTATTACTATTATAATATATATATTATATATATATATACTATTATATATATATATATATATATATCAGAGGTGCGGACTTCCTCGCGCTTCTAGTCCGCCAGTCCGACTAAGTCCGCTCCGAGCGATTACCAGAATAGGTGCGACTAGCGAGGTGCGGAGTCGCCAGGAAAATTTGCGGACTTGCACTTGCGGATCAAAAAAAAGTTTCCGCTCTTTTGTGTTCCGCACCTTTTAAAAATGAAAATATAGTTTACTTCTTAAGAATTCTTAGAATTTACCAAAGTAGGAGAAAAGATTAATTTTTATTGTTAAGTTATAACTAATTATACTTTTAGTCAAGAAAAATATTTTGTCTTTAATAAATAAACTTCTAAAATATCTTGATCTAAGGAAATTAACACTATATAATAAAATAAAAGCATTTAATTGTTTGTATATGCAATGACCGAATTTCCTATAAGTTTAATTATTATATATTACTATATACGGCAAATATCATAACGAGCCCCCTACATTGCAAATAGTATATATATATATATATATATATATATTATTATATATATATATATATATATATATATATATATTATATAAGATATATAAATAATATATATAGTACTATACATATATATATAATAATATATTAATGATATAGTAATATATATATTATATAGTATATATCATATAATATATATATATATATATATTATATGTATATATATATATAATTATATATATAATATATATATATTATATATATATATATATAGATAATAAACTTAATATTACTATATTATATATATATATATTATATATATATATATAGTTATATTATTATATATATTATATTATATATATATATATTATTTGGTTTATTGAACACTGAATGACGAATATATATCATATATATATATATTATATATATAAATAATATAAAATAGTATTATAGTATAATATATATAATATATTATATATATTATTAATATTATTATATATATATATATATATATATATATATTTATTATACTATATATATAAATTATATATATATAGATATATATATAATATATATATTATATATTACGGTAATATATATAATATATATATTATAATATTATATATCATAATATAATATATATATATATATAATATATATATATATATATAGCTACCGAGCCGATACGTAGCATTAGCATCGACTCTGCAGGAGTCGAGGCATTCATGGATTCTACTAAAGTCTTGGACGACAATAGACCTTCTTGGTGGAACAGCAGCTGGTCAAAAATATTTTCAGAAGGGAGGCACGGAATGATTTAGGTTGAGGGACCTTAATTAGCAATGAGACTTCTGGAGGTGCAAACTACCCAGCACTCCCTCTCACCAAGGAACATCTGTTCCCTTCCAGCAAATAGGCAGAATTTGTTGAACTGTTCATATAAAATATAGTACACCTCTCCCTAGTTCTGCTGGCTGTTGAGCGAAATATTTAGTAGTTGGTGGAATATTTGAGGGCAAAAGTAGGTTCAGCCTTAACTGCTTTTACATTTTGAGCACCTAATCTTTTGAAAGCTAATATGGATCTCTTGTCCTTTGAAGACGACTTGAGGGTAGGAAGTGGAAATTCTTAGAGATTTCTTAAAGATATCTCCTCCAGGTAGATATTATAACATAATTTCTTTTAAATATTCAAATTTCAATTTCGTAATTTAATATTAAAATCTATTGTGAGTCGAACATTATTAGCGGGAGACGTGCGGACGTGCGGTCTTGCGATAGCGGAGGTTTGATAGGATCTGATAAGTGCGGGAGCGCTAGACGGACTACGTTTTCTCGAGGTGCGAAGGGTGCGCTAGCGGACTACCCCTAAATTAGCGGGGTGCCCACTCTGATTATATCATATATATTATATATATATTATATCTATATATCTATAAATATATATTTTGAAGATAATATAAAAATCTCCATTATATTTTGCCTATTTATACTGTTAGCATAAATTATTATATATATATATATATATATATATATAGATAATATTATATATATATACTATATATATATATATATATTATAATATTAATATATATATATATATTATATATATTATATAATACTATATATATTTTCTGTACACCTTTATTTTACCAGAAAAAAAAAATTATATTTTGTATAATTATTTATAATTATTATTATTATATGTATTTATTATTATTATTATTTATTATATATATTATTATTATTATTATTATTATTATATTTAAATTATTACTTATTATTTATTATTATTATTATTATTATTTTATTATTATTATTATTATTATTATTTATTATATTTTATTATTATTTTAAATTTTTATTTATTATTATATATTATTAATTAACTTACTAATATTAAATAATTAATTAGTTAGATAAACATATGGTTTCCTAATGTTAAACCTTTGTTGTTGATTATTATACTTATTTATTATATTATCAGTTATTATTATTATTATTAATTACTTATTATTATTCATTATTACTTTATTATTAATTATTGATTACTATTATTATTGTTATTGATCTATTATTATTGAATTATTTATTATTCTTATTATTATTATTATTATAAGTCTTTGCTGGTTTTGCTGTTAACATGATTAATTATTATTTTTATCTATTGAAATTATTATTAATCCTAACATTATATTTTGTCTAGAATTTCATCTAAACTTGTTTATTCAAGAAACAAGCACAACACGCTCTACAACACATAGAGATATACACCTAGTTAACCATCACAACTATCATCCTTAAATCAGCACAACCATCAACCATAAAACACTGACATCTATCCATAACTTATCACAAACAAACTAATCATTAATCCATCATGCAATCTGAAAGATACAGAGACAGCCGTGATATATCGGACGACGCGTATCGGCGCAGTAAAAATGCTATTATCAAAATCTCTTCCTCAGCTCTGCACAGACAAACAAAACTACTAATTTGCACAGCACCTTCTCTCGTGCTGAAGTGAATCTTGTTACATATACTCTAGTTCTCAACTTATTCATAATCTCACTCGGGCGCTGTTCTTAATTTTATATTGAGGGTTGACTTCAGTCACGAATCGAATAAAGCCTATGCCTTCAACATAACTACAAGGGAAGATCCTGCATCAAATAATAATTCATTAAGGGGGGTAAGGTCAATTTTTAATTCTTGAATTATCCATTGTCCCAAGGCTTAATTTTTTGATAGCATTCCTGTGGAGTTTTCTGTTAACGTTTTGACTCAGCTTTTATGACACACAAAAGTCTCTTTTCTTTTCTTTTTTTTGTTTTCATCTTCACTCGAATCTGATGATGATGATTCTTTCTTTTTCACTTTAGTTTGAGGTATAAGTTTTGGTGCGGTCTTAACAGGCGGTAACACTTTTGTGGTTCTTCTTTCCTTTGAGAGAATAGGTTTTATTGCACAATTTGCCTTTAGCAAACGTACATTTAGATTCTTATCAACGAAACCACTCTCACCACACGCTCTTTTCTCTATCTGTAACACTCATTTTTTTTTCTCCTCGTGCCGAAACAGTAAGATGCAATACTTAACATTTTAGCTCGAGTGGAGACGTTTTTCGCTCAATAGATATTTGGAATTTCTAAAAAAAAAAAAGAAAATAATTAATTACGTGCTCTAAGTTTAGGCTAGAGAGTAATTTTTGAAAGGATAGGCTTCCGACAACTGCCATTTTAACAGTTGGTAAAGGACCAGTGGCAACGCGCGTTGCTGGTTGCAGTAGAGTTGCGGTTGCTTCGCAATTGGCGGTTAGCGGTTTATTCGCTCCGATCACTGTTCTAGATACGTCATATACTTATATAATATATAATAAATAAATATATATATATATTATATATATATATTTTATATATAAAATATATAAAAATATATATATTATAAGATATTATAAATAATATATATATATATTATATATATATAATATATATATATATATACATATATATATAATAGTATATAATATATATAATAATATATATAATAATATATATATATATATATCAATATACTATTCCTTTACACCTTTCTCAAGAAAAAAATCGCATGGATTGTACAGTTACCAACAATTGTTAGCTAATATTCTTGTGTTTACAATTTAAAGATTATGTACGGTGTTGATAAATGTTGCATTCATAAGTTGTTATATAAGTTTGTTTGCGAAAATAGATAACGTCGAGTTGCTCAAGACCTTCTACCAGTGGAGTAATTTAAGATTGAGCATACCTGTTACAGTCTGAGCCAGAGAGAGACATAGAGAAATTATGAGATGTGTCAGAAAGGTTGAATGTCGCAAGAACCTTCTCAATGGGGAAGTATGCGATTGAGGAGTTCAGAAGAGCAGTGTGTCCGGTATAATAGCGATGAAATAAAGCGTGAGTGACGCAAAAATTCGATTGATAAAACCGAAAAAGCCCGAGACTTAACCATTTGTGAAAAGGAGCATCTATGAGGTTGAGAACACTCAGACGTGCGGAGCAGTACTGCTATGAGGAGACAACGACACCCCGATAAATATCCAAACAAACTGAGGTTCGTGAAGAAATATCACTGAAATGTGCCTGCCCGCAACACACAAAGCCTTTTGCAGAAGTTTGTTTAAAAGAGAATAATATAAAACCTTTTGTCAAGTGTCGAAAAAATAAAATACCCAGATAATTTCAAGGACAGACGAAGGTTTGAGTTAATGTGTTTTCAAAGGAAGATGCTATAGCTGTATGAAAGATTGTGTGGAATGGAAGTGGAGGATCTAAGACTGTTGAGTTAATTGCAAAACAACGCTTGGTTCTCACATCCCCAAAGAAATCGAGAAAGATAGATGCTAGTTCGATCACAGGGATTGCTCCTAGCGTGAAGCTAATTGGCTGAAAAGGACATCTATCAAAATGAGGAGAGTAATGGAGGGTGAAATCGTCGGCATAGAGTGGATATGTGATGAATCAATAGAGAGAGGTCTTTTAATGAAAAGCTAGAAGAGTCTTAGGGGATAAACGCATACTAGAACGATGAGTATACATCATCCTATCTCAGCTATCCAGATTTGACAGGAAGGTGACTGTGCACTATAGTAACACAATAATCTCATACTGAGAAGTTATCAAGAAAGCAGAAGACTAGGAAAGTATGACTGGGCTTCTTAGTTAGAGGCGCTTCTTACGAAAGCCCGCATTGGCGAGCAGCATTACGACCAATGCTCATTAGAAAGAAGAGTTGAGTATTTCAAAATCTTCCTTGCGTCGTTATGCTCAAAGTTATTGATCTCCGAATCTCAGATGACCCTTTCATAATTGCCGATAAGTTGGAGGGCTGAATTGAGTTCCTTTTTCTCGACTACAAGTGTTCTCGACGCATCTGCGCTTTCCCAGTAACGAAGTAACGGTAATTCCAAAGTAAGAGAGACATCGAGACGAATATAATTTTACGCCAAATGCAGTGAGTGCAAGCTCATGAGAGGTGCCCACAGAGTTTTTGAGAACACAATAGCGCAGAAATACTTCGAGAACAGTACCCACGTTTTTTAATTGTTAACTGCTGAAAAAAGCAGAAATAAACCTTTTGAACGAACATTTACATTATTAGCATAAGATATGTTGAAGCGGAGGTAAAGAAGGAGAAATAGCAACGAAATCGGGTAAGGTTAGAATTAGAACAAAGGCTTTGAGAGATGAATTATAGCTTTAGTGGAAAGGCCTTTACCAGAAATTAAGGTGGCAGTTGTGCCAAGAGGAAGAAGAAAAAAGTTCAGAGTTAACATTTTGTGGAAAATCCTAGAAAGGACGTGATGACAAGGAAGCAGAAATGATTATTGCATTTCCTAATGAGAACGGTTTTTAATTTCACTGAAAATAGATTTTGCTCGATTTCGGGATGAAATATAAGTTGAGTGAGTTTCTGGGGATTGAAGATGACTAAGCTTCTTTAAGACAGCGTCCCTGTGGCGAATAGTATGAGAACCAAGGATTGTTATGTTTAGATGAAAGGAAAGAATATGGAATATACCCCGTCATGTCACAGATAATTACCTCAACAATGAGATTAGCACACTCCCAGGGAATATTCCCACGGAATTAGTAGTTCATTCCATGGGAAATCAAAGAAGTAAGACCCCAAGTCTGACCAGTTTGATTTCCCATGGAATGAGAAATCAAACTGGTTAGACTTATGGTCGTATTTCTTTGATTTCCCATGGAATGAAATATTGCTTGGGAAATTAAAGAAGTACTAAAGAAGTACGACCCCAAGTCTGACCAGCTTGTAGAACTGAAATGCCAAAAAAATTTCCTAGCGGTAGGATTGGTCTTTCTTGAAGAAGACTTGAAGAGGCAGAAAAAGATACAGATATAAGGTAATCTAAAGAACACAGAGGATGAAGGAGCTTTTCAGAATAAGGAGAAGGATTAGAGGAAAAGGTCTAAATATAGTAGTGGTGAGCGACTTGAAAAATAAACCAAAGAATGATGATTATCAGAGAAATGTGAAAGAAGTGACCGGGAATGTGTTCTAATTTATTGTGACAGGTTAGCTTGAGCCACTTTAGGTAGAATATAAGGAAAACTCCAAATCAAAGACACGAGAACAAACAATATCATTGCTCACATTGGCACAACAGCCGCCTTTGGCAGAAGATTGAGGAGCAGAGACAGAAAAAGGGAACAGAGTAGCGCTTGAAGTCAGAACGCTCAAACACCAGAGGTTCGGTTAGGAAAGAGATGAGGTTTAGATGAGGAGAGGTTTGATGTTCACACGAAATGAAAATTTAGATTGTAAACCGAGAGGATTGCAGAAATTTAATAAGAAACGACGGACCCGTACATCAAAACAGGCCGATAATTCCCTTGACGGCCACCAACTGTCATCACCGGAGGTCGTTCAATGGCCGTTAATGTGGATGAACGGTACGGGAATAAGGGGTTATTGTTTGGAAGCCACCCTTAATAGAAGCTTTTCCGAAACTAATCACCGTGGCAAGTCATTTTAACCATTTTTTATTTTTACTTCTTTAAGGAGCTAATGTTGGCCTGCTAAATTGTATTTTTATGGCGTCTTGATAATGTGAGAGCGCTGTACTCAGTGTAGAAGGAATGCTGGATATGAGCCACAACAGGGAAGAAGCCATGCGGAATTGGAAGTGACCATGGGATGTACTCTAACACTCCATATATACCCAATGGTGGGTAATCGCTCATCGCCTTCAGAGCGTACTTCTCTCTCTCTCTCATAAATATAATATATATATATATATATAATATATATATATATATATATATATATATATATATATATCATTTAATATAATATATATATATATATATATAGTATATAATATATATATATAATATATATATAAATATATACTTATTTTATATATATATATATATATATAATATAAGTTATAGTATATATATATATATAGTTATATTAATATAATATATAATATATATATAGTATATTATATATATATATATATATATAATATATATATAATACAACAATAGTATATATATATATATATATATATATATACTTAAAATATATCATATAATTATATATTAATGATACTAATTATTTCTCGGTGCGCGTTGCTCTGCTGCGTCCGGTGCGTGCCGTGACGGTGCGGTGCGGTCGGTGCGGTGCGGTTAGCGGTTTGCCGGTGTCGGTTGTGGTGCCGAGGTTGCTGGTGCGGCAACCCATCCAGGTTGGCATCTGGTGCTGCCACCCCGACCCTCGCCCCGGTTGGACGGATTTAATGCATTCCGTTCCAGAGCGTATTATTTGTCCCCTCGATTTGAGGGCGATGACCCCGAACATGAAAAAAAAGAGGCCCGCTCTAATACACAACTCAACACGTGTTTTTCCCATTTCCGGTACACTCCTAAACCAAAAAATAGCCACCTTATAAATCAATTATTATAAAAGTTAGAAAGAATTTTGAGAAAGCCTAGACATATATCTGCTTAATCATATTCTATAAGGTTTTCTAAATATACTATAATGAGCAATCTTTAATTTGCAGATATTAAATATATAGTTAATAATAAATATATAATTATTATATTATTATTATAATATATATTTACATTTATAATGACATGAATTTTTAGTTGAACATATTCTTTTAACTGAATATTATATGACCTGCACGCTCTAATAATGAAAATTTTGATAATGTAAATTTAAATTATTAATTGATATGAAGTTTCATTTTATTTTTCACATGTTTTTCTATTTTCCTTTGAAAGGAATTAAATACAATTAATGATGCTGAAATGGCTGCAAATTCTTCAGCACCCGAGGAAACTCAACTCTCATTACACTCTTCAGATCTTACTCCATCAGGAGAGGAATTCCATACCGAGATGAGTGTTAGTGAGAAATATTTGACTAGTTCGTTAAGTTTTGCTAATTGTTTAAAAGACTCTGATATAAGTGTTATTGCAGATGAATTCGTAATGAGTGAAAATGAACCACCACCTTTTTCGATTTGTGCTGAGAAGGCAGTCCTCGACTCTGATGGTGAAAAGAAAAGCGCTGACGTAAAGGATATAGGAGGAGGTCCACAACAAGAAAAGGATAAAAGCCATGACGATGATAAATCTGATATTGAAGGTCTTGTAGATATAAGAGGAGTAACGAAAGAAATGTTTAATTTAGTTAGTGATGTGACAAGTAACATAAATAATTCGCAAACTTTAGAACCTCTTAAAAATGATGATTCTTTTGATAATATTTCAAAAGTAAACGCAGTCGAAATAGAAAGATTGAGTTGTTTAACGGTATTCTTTCAAGCATTTTAGACAATATAATAGTGTTTCATGTGAAATGCAATTTCAAAAAAGCAGAAGAGAGTGAATTTATAATAGTGTTTCCGGTGTCTTAAATTGGACGTTTTTAATGAAAATTCAAATTTTTTTTTTTATAGTACTAAATATTTCATTAGTTGTGGAAAACCGTTTTAATAGACAAAATTTTGAACTTCTAAAAGTTACCGCTTGTTTCTTAATGTTCACATTATCAGAATTAGAACTCTTAAAGTACGATTTCTTTCCAAATTTCAACATTTTGAAATTATTTGATATCTTTAAAATTGATTTTTTGTAACGGTATTTAATATCAAGCATTTTGAAGAAAAATAATGTGGTTTCATTGAAATGCATTTAAATTAGAGTTATTGAGAAATATCATTAAATTGTTTGAAGTTATTAAAACGTCCTTTTTTAATGTGAAATTTCAATATTGTTTTATATAAACAAAAATTTTTATTAGTTTTCGATTTTTCCTGTGTTAAATCTATAAAGATGAAATTCTAAAAAATTTCATTTACTTAAATTTTCTCAGATGTTTTGGACAAATATATACTTCTTAAATACAATTTTGCTAAATTTCATTATATGAAATCATTTTGCTACAGTCTTAGAATTCAGTTTTTTTAACGGTATTTTTCAGCTATTTTAAAGATCATTTGCGTTTCATTTTGTACAGCATCTTCATTATAAGCGACGACAAAGTGGAATTATTTAATAGTTTTCAGTGTCTTAAAAAATTGATTGAACATTTAATATTGTTTAATATACCTCAAGTTTTTATTGCATTTAGTTTATGTAAAGCCTGTTTTAAGATAAAAAAATTCCTCATTATGTGCATTACTAATATTCAAGTTACTAGGTAATGAACATGTTCTATTCAATTTAGAACTCTTCTTTGAACTGGCCTAAAGCTAAATATCTTTAAATGATAATTTGGTAAATCTTTAAAATTGCGTGTCTTGAAGGTAATCTTCGGTAGAGCAAAAATTGAACACTCGTTGTATTCATTGCAATGCATATTTCAAAAGCAGAAAGAGAATTTATAATTGTTTTAGTGTCGTCAAAATGACGCTCTCAGCTCGTCCACTGCAAAATTTCAATACTTCCTTTTTATATACCAACTACTCTATTAGTTGTGCACAAAAGCCTGTCTCACTCAAAAAATTTTAAATGTACTACCACCATTACATTCACTGTTCCGTCTTTAAATTTTTACATCTAAAATCAGCCTGAAAGGAGTTCTATTTCTTTCCCTAAATTCAACTCTTTTTGAAATTATTTGGTACATATTAAATGATAAAATTTTGTTAACGCGATTTTATGTACAGCATTTGAAAAAACTAGATGTGTTTCATTGTCATGCAATTTCAAAAAGCAGAAAGTGAACCTCTTAATTAATAGTTTCTACGGTGTCTTAAATTGAGCGGTTTTTAAATGACAATGTCAATATTTTTTTTTATATGTACTCCAACAATCTTTTCATTAGTTAAGAAAACCTGTTTTAATAATAAATTCCCACTCTTCACAATTACGCTATGCTAAATTTAACACAATTACAAATTTAGACTCTTAAAGTACGATTTTCCGTAAATTTCAACTTTTGAAATTATTTCGTAAATCTCTACAGATTGAGTTTTTACGTGTATTCTTTCAGCCCTGCCAACACCAAACCTAATCGTCTTCATTGCCACCACGCACACTCTCACACACGCAACACGCAACTCTCACACTTCACGCACGCACGCTCTCTTTACACTCCGCAGGGTTTTTGTAATGAAATTTTAATATTTGTCGTTTTTATAGTAATAAATATGTTCATTCAGTTGAAATACCTGTTTTAATCATAAGACACTTACTTTAATCTTCTAAATTACGCATTTCTTAATATTCTTTCACAGTACACAATGCAATTAATTCTTAAAAGTACGTCGCTGATTTTTCCTAAATTTTCAACATTTTGAAATTATTTGGTACTAATCTTATAAATTGAGTCCTCTTCACACGCGCTATTTAGCTATTTGGCAAAAGATAATGTGGTTCAAATTTAGAAACTCTTAAAAGTACGTATTTGTCCTACTCTGTCAACATTTGGAAATTAGTTGAAAGAGTAACGAATACTCTGAACTGTTTTTTAAACGGTAATTTTCAGCATTGAAAAATCAATCGCTGTTTCATAAGGAAATGGCATTCAAAAGCAGAGAAGAACATTTATTAATGTTTAGGTGTCTTAAATTGACCGTTTTCTTCGCCACACTTCACACTATTGTTTTATAATACCAATACGCTTCGTTAGGTGTTGAACACCTGTTTTAGATAAAAATTTTAAACATTTAAAATTACACTTGTTCTTAAATTTTTCACAATTACGGGATTTTAGAACTCTTACAAAGTACGATTTTCCTCAATTATAACATTTTAAACATTATCTTGTAAATTTTTATTATTGACGTTTTTAACGGTGATTTTCAGCCATTGAAAAAATAATGTGTCTCATTGCAATGCCAATCTCCTCATAACAAGCTGAAAATGCCCCACACTCTCACTACATACTCTCTTAAGTGTCTTAAATCGCACGTTTTTGTAATCCGCACGATTTCAATATTATGCTCTTGATACTCACACTCTCGTTCATTAGTTGTGAAACTCTTTCACCACTAAAATATGTTTCACTACTTCACATACACACTGGATAAATTTTTCATCATTACAGATTAGTTTACATTTTAAAAGTACGATTTTTCTCTAAATTTCAACATTTGAAATCTCACTGTAATCTTTAAAAATTGAGTTTATCTAACGGTATTGTTCAGCATATTTGAAAAAATTAACTGGTTTTCACTGAACCATGCAATTTCAAAATAGCTGAAAAAGTTAATTTATCAATGTTCTTAAGTCTTAAATGACGTTCTTTTACAATCCGCCACACTCTCTCACATCTCTCTCTTTTTATCGACTATGCCAATTTACTCCATTAGTCCTGAAACCTGTTTTTTAACCTAAAAAATCTTAACTTCTTAAATCATTACGGCTTTTCCTTAAATTTTCTCACATTACAAATTTCAAGAACCTCTTAAAAGTAAGCGAATTTTTCACTAAATCTCAACATTTACAAAATTATTGTTGGAATTCTCCTAAAAAGTAAGTTTTAACGGTATTTTCAAGCATTTGGAATAAATATGATAACATAGAAATGCAATTTTAAAAAAGCAGGGAGAGAAGAGCCACATTATTAATTGTTGTTTTAGGTGTTAGAATGCAGCTGAAAGTGCAACCGTTTTTTAAAATGGAAATTTCCAATAGTTCTTTTTTTACATACCACATATTTCATTAGTTGTGAAAACCTGTTTTATAAAAATCTTTTTCTTTAAACTTCCTAAAATTACGCTTTTTCTTAAATTTTCAATTACAAAATTTAGAAATTTTTAAAAGTACGTACTTTTCCCATTTCTAAACTATTGTGGAAATTATTTGGTATAACGTCTTAAATTGTTTTGTAACGGTATTTTCAGCATTTTGAAATAAATAAATGTGTTTCAATTGAATATGCTATTTAGTCAAAAAAAAGCAGAAAAGTGATTTATAATAGTTTTTAGGTGAATTTTGAATAATTTGATTTTGAATGAAATTTAATATTTGTTTTTATATATCCAATATTTCATTGTGTGGTGAGAAACCTGTTTAATGAAAAATTTTAACTTCTAAACATTACGCTTTGGCTTAAATTTTCACATCTACTAAATTAGAACTCTTAATAGTGACGATTTTTCTTAAATGTGCAAACATTTAATATTTATTGGGTACATTCTCTTAAAAATTGAGTTTTTAAACGGTAATTTTCATGCATTTGAGAAACTAATGTGTTTCAATTTGAAATGCAATTTCAAAGAAGCAGAAAAGCGAATTTAGTTATAATCGTTTAGGTGTCTTAAATTGACGTTTTTTAATGAAATGTTACAATATTGTTTTTTATATACCAATATTTCATTAGTTCTGTTGTACCCCGTCGTTTATTTAATATTAAAAAATTTTAAGCTGTACTCTAAATACGCTTTTTGCTTAACATTTACACTTACGAATTAGAACTGCTTAAAAGTAAGATTCTATTCCTAATATATTCTCACAACATGGTTTGATAATATTTGGTAATTTCTTAAAATGATTTCAATAACGGGATTTTTAGCATTGAAAAAATAATGTGTTTGGTTGAAATACTATTTCAAACAAGCTGAAAGTAAATGTTTATTAATAGTTTTAGAATGTCTTAAATTGACGTTTTTAATAGAATTCAATAGTTCTTTGTTTTTATATACCAAAGATTTCATTGTTTGAAAAACCTGTTTAATAAAAAATTAACCTCTAAAATTCAGGTTTTTTCTTAAATCTTTTCAACACTACGCACCGCAAATTCTATAGAAGCTTCTTAAAAGGTGACGATTTCTCCTAAATTTATCAACAGTTGAGAATTAATTGTGTTAATCTATGGATTAATTTAACGGTATTTTCAGCATCTTGAAGAAAAATAATGCAGTTTCACATTAGAAAATGCAATTTCAAAAGCAGTAGAAAGATTTATTAATTGTTTTAGGTGTCTTAAAATTGACGTTTTTAACTGAAAATTCAATATTTTGGTTTTTAATATAACCAATATGATTTCATTATTGTTGAAAACTTGTTTTAATAAAAATTAACAATCAAAACAAATTAATTATTTTTCTTAATATTCACAACCTTTACAAATTTAAAACTCTTAAGAAGTTTACGATTTTTTCCTCTGAACATTCAACTATTTGAAGAGAGTTCTGTAAATCTTAAATTGAGTTTTTTAACGGTAATTTCGTTTTCAGCATTTGAAAATATGTTGTGTTTCTTGAAATGCTAATTCAAAAAGCAGAAAAGTGATTTATTAATAGTTTATGTGTCTTAAATCGACGTTTTTTAATTGATATTTAATATTGTTTTTTTATATAGCCAATATTCATTTAGTTGTGAGAATGCTTTCTATTGCTGTTTTAATAAATAAATTTTACTTTCTAAAAATATGCTTTTGCCTTGAAAATTTCACATTATTAATTGAGAACTCTTAAAAAGTACCGATTTTTCCTTACATTTTCAACATGTTGAAATAATTGGTACCTTAAATTGATTCTAACGGTTATTTCAGCATTGAAAATGAAGTAATGTGTTTTCATTGATGCAATTTTCAAAAGCAGGAAAAGCGAATTATGTTAATATTTTAGGTGTCTTAAATTAATGAAGTTTTTTAATGAAAGTTTAATATTTGGTGTTTGTTTATATACCAAATATTTCCTAAGTTGTGAAAACCTGTTTTATTAAAGCAAATTTTATTCTATATTCTACAAAATTACGTCTTTTACTTAATTTTCAGCGATTACGAATTTTAGCAGACTCTTTAAATAAATACCGATTTTTTTCCTAATATTTCAACATTTGAAAATTAATTTTGAAATATTTTAAAAATTGAGTTTTTAACGTATTTTCAGCATTTGAAAAAATAATTGTTTCTATTGATTCTAAAATTTCAAAAAGCAGAAATGAAATTTATTAATAGTTGTTGGAGGTGTGCTTAAATTGACGTTTTTTTTAACTGAATATTTCAATATATTTGTTTTATATACCCAAATACTGTGTACTTGTTCGTGAAAACCTGTTTTATATAAAAAATTTAAATTCGAAAATTATTCTTGCTTTTTCTTTAAAATTATGACGAATTTACATCTCTTCAGGGGCGAGCGACGTTGCGAACAATTTCAACATTTGAAAATTATTTTACGAGTAAATCTTAAATTGAGTTTTAACGTATTTTAGCATTTGAAAAAATATATGTGTTTCATTAATGCAATTCAAAAAAGCAGAAAAGGTGAATTCATTAATAGTTTCTTCAGGTTGTCTTAAATTGGATGTTTGAATGAAATTTAATATTTGTTTTTAATATACCAAATATATTTGCATTAGTAATAAAAGACCTGTTTTAAATAAAAAAATTATACTTCTTCTTAAATTACGCTTTTCCTTAATTTTCACATTACAGCATTACAAAGCTTAAAAATAACGATTTTTTTTCCCTAAATTCAACATTGTGCAAATTATTTGGTAAACCGTTAAAATTGCCGATTTTAAACGGTATTTTCAAGCATTTGAAAAATAAATAAAAGTTTTCATTGAAATGCAATTCAAAGCAGAAAAAAGAATATAATATCAGTTAGGTGTTTAAGATTATTTGTTAAAATAAAGTTATCAATATTTTGGTTCTTATGAGTATATTTTCCCAATATTTTTATTAGTTGTGAAAACCCCTGTTTAATAAATTTTAAATTCTAAAATACATTTTGTAAAATTCTTTAGTTTTGGTTTCCAGCGACAAAAGTCGATCTTTGTTTCCTGTTTCCATCACATTTGGAGCGATTTCGTAAACCTTAAATTAGTTTTACGGTGATTATTAAGCAACATCTTCCACCGTTCTTCATATTTAATGCAATTATATTACGGTATTATTATTATTATGTAAGTCGTTTAAACTGGTTCTCTGAATTGACGTTCTTTTAATGAAATTTCAATATTTGTTTTTATATACCAAATATTTCATTAGTTGTGAAAACCTGTTTTAATAATAAAATTTTAACTGCTAAAATTACGCCTTCTGACTCTAAAAATTCCGCCATTTTAGCACAATTTAGACCACTCTTAAACACCCACTCACTTCTCTCTCACTTCAAACAATTTGAAATTCCATTGTACATCTCTTAAATCCGGACGTTTTCTTAACGGTATTTTCAGCATTCATGAAAAAATAATGGTGTTTCATCTCGAAATGCAAGTTTCAAAAAAAGCAGAACAAGAGAATATTTAATTGTTTTGGTGTCTAACACTTGACGTTTTTAATGGAAATTTCACAATTCATTTCTGATTACCGGTAACATTGATATGAAAATGTTTGGTGGAACCCCACTGCTCACTCTCTGAATGAGAAAATGTTAGCACTCCACACACTCTCTCTCTCTACACACTTCTACATTACAAATTTAAAATCTTATAAAAGATACGATTTTCTAAAATTCAAATTTAAACACTCTCACTCTCGCACACTCCTTACAAATTGAGTTTTAACGTGTATTTTTGCACATTGACAAAAATATAACTGGTGTTGACTTCCATGAAATGCAACATTTTCAACGAAAGCTAAAACGTGAATCGTGTGAATCAGGGTTTTACGTGTTTAAATTGACGCTTTTAATTTCGAATTTCAATCATTTTGACCTTTGTATATAGTCCAATAGTTCATCTAGTTGTAAAAGACCTGTTTTAATACAAATTAATCTTCTAAAATTGAACCTTTGTTTCCTCTCATCTCCTCCACATTACTCAATTTTGACTCTTAAAATCATGATCTTTTCTCTACAAGTTCAACATCCTGAACACTTATTTGGTACAGCCCTTTAAAATTTGCGTCTTTTAACCGTAATTTTCAGGCATTTTGAAAAAATAATGTGTTTTCATTGAATAGCAATTTCATAAATAGCCAGACAAAGTGAATTAGCTTAACTAAATCTTAGTTGTCTTAAATTGATCTTTTTTAATAAAATTATACTTTTAACTTATTTGCTTTTTTTATATACCAACTATTTCATTAGTGTGAAAACCGTTTAAATAAAAAATTCAACCTTGAAAATTGACGCTTTTCTAAAAGTTTTCGACATTACGTATTCTCAAAACTCTTAATAAATACGATTCTTCCTAAATTTCAACATGTTGAACCTTATTGGTAACGTCCATCAACATTGAAATACCGTTACAGCGATTTGAAAAAGTAATGTGTTTTATTGAAATGCAATTCAAAAAGCAGAAAGAGAATTTATTAATAGTTTTAGAGGTGTCTTAAATTGACGTTTTTTAATGAATTTTCAATAGTTGTGGTTTTAATAACTAATTAGTTGTTATTCAGTCTGTGTGAAAACCTGTTTTTAATAAATGAAATTTTTAAATTCGTAAAATAACACTTTTTCTTAATTTTCACATGTTACAATATTAGAAACTCTTAAAAGTACGTGCTTTGTTCTGAACTTCAACATTGAGAATTATTTGTAAAGATCTTAAACAATTGAGTTTTTAACGGTATTTTCACAGCATTTGAATAACATATATGTTTCACTTGAAATGCAATTCGAAAAAGCAGAAAAGTGGAATTTTATAATAGTTAAGGTTGTCTTAAATTGCCGTTTTTTAATGAATTCTCAATATTCTTTTTTTTTATACTATCAATGCTGTTTCCATTTAGTTGTTTAAAACCTGTTTATAAAAAACTTTAACTTTCACATAAAATTACTGTGCCTTTTTCTTAATTTCAGCATTACAAATTTAGATGAACTCTAAAAGTACTCAATTTTCCTAAACGTTTCCCAACATTTAAAATTATTTTTGGTAAATCTTATAATTTAGGGAGTTTTTAACTGTATTTTTCCAGCGATTTTGAAAAAGTAATTGTCGGTGGCGATTGAAATGCAATTTCAAAGAAGGATGAAAAGTGAATTTATTTAGTTTTAGGTGTCTTAAACGTAATATCACATGTAATTGAATTTTCATTATTGTTTTTATATTAGCCTAAATAGTCTCATTATTGTGAATTAACCGTTTTTAATAAAATTTACACTTCAAAATTACCGCTTTTTCTTAAAATTCTTCAACAATACCAATTAGCACTCTTAAAAGTTACGATTTTCTAATTCCAACATTTAAAGATTATTTGGGTAAATCTAAAATTGTAGTTTCTAATCGCGTATTCAGCATTTGACAGAAAATAATGTGTCATTAAATGCATTTCAACTATAAGCTGAAAAGTTGAAGGCTTATTAATATCGTAGGTGTCTTAAATGTGGACGTTTTTACAATAGAACTTTAAATATTTTGATTTTATATATATTAATAAATATTTTATTAGTTGTGATAACCTGTTTTAATAAAAAATTTTACACTTCTGAAAAGTTGAGACGCTTTTCTTAGAATTTCCTTGATGCAAATTTGTTTCTTTCTCTATTCTTTTTTCCAAATCTTTCACATCTTTTCCTATTTCTTTGTTATGTATAATCTAACCCTTTGAGTTTTTAACGGTAATTTTTCAGAGCAATTTGAAAAAATCGCGTTTTCATTGTAATGGGTAAGCATCCAGATAGGTGAAATTATTAATTGTTTTAGGATGGTGTCTTAAATTGACGTTGTTTAAATGAAATTCAATTTTGTTTTATATAGCCAAAATTTTTCATTAGTTGTGAAACATTGTTTTTTTTTTATTTTTTTGTAAAACAAAAAACAAGTTAAAAGGAAAAGAAGGTGAAAGAAGAATGGATAAAAAAGTGTTTACCAAAGAGAAGTGTATGTAGTGTCCAAAAGTGTGCATGCTCAGTGCGTTGCATTGTCTCATCACCGCTCATTTCCAGTATTTTTTCTCTCAATTTCATACGATTTGAAATTATTTGGTATTCTTAAAAGTTGAATTTTTAAATTGTCGGCGCAAATTGTAAACAAAATAATTTTTTTTTCAGTCGATCCGCAATTTTCAAAAAAGAAGAAAGCGGAAGGTTTTTCTCTAGTTTTAGGGTTTTTTAAATTGACCGTTTTTTAATAGAAATTCCAATAATGTGTTTTTATATATCCGAACATATTTCAATAGTTTGTGAAAACCTGTTTTATAATAAAAAATTTTTAACTTCCTAAAATTACGTTTTTTGCTTAAATTTCACATTACAAATTTTAAACTCTTAAAAGTACGATTGTTCCTAAATTTTTCAACATCGTTAGAAATACTTTAGGTACTCTTAGAAATTGAGTTTAACGGCTATTTTTCAGCATTTTTAAAAAAATATGTGTTTTCGAATATCATTGATGTGCAATTTCAAAAAGCTGAAAATTGAATTTAATTAATAGGTTTAGGTGTCTTAAATTGACTTTCTTTTAATGAAATTTCAATATACTATGTGGCTTTTATATACAAAGATTCATTAGTGTGTGAAAACCTGTTTAGATAGAAAAATTTAATGCTTTCCTAGCAAGTAACGGCTTTCTTAAATTTTTTAACATTACAAATTTTCTGTATTAAAGCTACCATTGTTTTCAATTTCAACATTAATTATCTTGGTAATCTTAAATTGGAGTTTTTAACGGTATTTTACAGCATTTGAAAAAAAATAATGTTTCTCATTGAAATGCAATTTCAACAGGCATAAATTCAGAATTTATTTTTAGTTTTGGGTCCTTAAATTGACGTTTTTTAAATGAAAGTTCATAATTGTTTTGGTATATACCCCAAATAATTTGAAAGTGGAAAAAAAGCTGTTTTTAACACCTTAATATGGCACGGGGGTCTTGTGGGAAGACCCAGCAATATCCCTTCCCCCAAAATCCATCTGTAAAAAGGAAGCTCAGTTTGAAGTTTGATATTCCTGTCTCCATTTTCAAGGCTGAGCTCTAAGCTCTTGCGTGGGACGAGGTCTTGTTGCCTTCTATGCCAATAGTTGTTTTTGCGTTATGGAGGAATTTGGGTGGGCCAGGCGGACCCCCCACGTTACCTATGTAGTGTGGAATTCAAGTTTTTAAGTTGCACTTCCCTCTCACCGATGGCTACACTAGGTCTTGTAACGAAGTGTATGAGGTTTCATAGGTGTTTTTACTGTAAAGTAGTCGGTACTACGTAGTAGTAGTGTGGGTGATTTTTAGTGTAAAGTGTACTGATAATATAGTGGTAAGTGTTGTGTGTTTTTTTATGTAAAATCTCCATAGTGCAGAGATAGAAGAGGGATTGGTAATCATCACTGCTCGATCTCGGAGTTATATGCTGCTACCTTACAGTTTGAACTGTTTTAGGGTAACTATAATATAATATATATATAGATGTATATATATATAGATAATATATTATTATTCTATACCCTTAATATTTATTCTTGTTTATGTAGCAATAAAGATGTATA
Organism: Trachelipus rathkii; assembly: GCA_015478945.1. Classification (NCBI taxonomy): domain Eukaryota; kingdom Metazoa; phylum Arthropoda; class Malacostraca; order Isopoda; family Trachelipodidae; genus Trachelipus; species Trachelipus rathkii. The sequence continues at coordinate 33,523 of JABUQX010123073.1, forward strand.
TATGTATATATATAATATAGTATAATGAATATATAGTAAATAGTAATATATCCTCCTTGTATTCAACAGAATTTCAGGTTCAAAAAACTATTTTCAGAATTTTTACGAAAACAATAGGCCTAGTCAAAAAATTTTGACGTACTGATGATACAATATGTGTTGAATTAGATCTCAGCATTCAGATATTTATAGCGAGATATATTCGAATTTAGACTTGTGTTGTGAATGAAGATTGGAGCTCATCTTGAAATTGAATACAATATATGATGAAGAGCTGCATGAAAAGTACCAAACATCGCTTGAAGAGGAGGTAGATAGACAGAGGTTGAAATTCCAGTTATGGAGGCGTCTACATCTGACCAACCAGCAGCTGCAGCACCGAGTAAGAAGAAGATGGTTATACCATCTTGAGGATCTAAAACCATGAAAATGCTATCCCCCATAAACTGATTGTAGAAACATAAAGCAACTTGCAGAACGTTCATTATCTGGAATATCAGAAAAGGATCCGATTCGGTATGGAAAAAGAAAAGTCTACTCAGTTGACGTCTGTCCTATCTATACTCTACTAACCTTTTCCTCTTTGCTGAAAAGTTTTAATTCTATTTAGATTATTCGGTTGGCGTCTTTTTTGATATTAGTAATATGTCTCCGTAGAAATTGTTATTATACCTAACCAAAGCAGTACGTGGAGAATTTGCTCTAGGCAAAAAGATAACTAAAACTAAATCACAGACCAATACAAAAACAGTTGTAGTAGATAAAAGCTACTTATAGGAAGTAACTAAATTTCATGTGGTTGGAACAAAGATAATCCCGTACACTATTGGACGAAACTGGAACGTTATGGTGACTGGCTGTGGATTTTAGCGGAACATGTATGCCCGTGATTGTTGAGAAGTTATTTTGTGTATTAGCTTCGCGTCACTCCGATTGAGCTGCACCTCGATACTTAAGAGCAGAAAAGAAGAACGATAATTGATTTCACAATACGGGGGACTTTGATACGACTTTGTTAACAAAGCAAAGCAAATGACTACGCACGCCCAGGAAAATATATCACTGATTGAGGAGACAGTTCATTAGGGTTTCTCGAGAATGTGCTCTCCTATACAAGCAGTCACTGGAGGCCAACAAACCCGCAAACTATAATGGAGTGAAGAATAACTTGCTAGTTGCCAAACGCAAGAAACTCAGTACTAAAATGGTCAGCGCATTCCCTGATCTATGAAAGCACAAGATTATCTTTTTACACACTTATTATAATATGATATATATATTACTATAAGTATTAACTATAAATAAGCATATATATACTTTTAATATATATATATAGTATATGATACTGTACCTATTTACTGATACTTATAGTATCATTTTTATAAGTACTATACTATAATAATTTTCAGTACTATTTCTTTAAATATACTGCGCATATCTTGTAAGGCAATTTTGAAAATGATACGCTGATGATGGGTATGCAAGAGTTTCTTCGCTTTTTAACACGGACGGCACGCATACGAGGGGAAAGTCTTAAGACTGTGTGGGCGGGTCGCTAACACTCCCACATACCTTTCTCAGCGTTTTCAGAAATAAAACCTAAAAGCACAGAGATTCTAACAAAGTGGCCATGCTTCAAGTCTTCAGATTACATAGAATGGCTAGCCCTTTGGAATGATAGGGCCTTAGGAGTTCTAGACTTTGGATTATCTTATAACGACTACACAATGACGCAAAGAAACAAAGCGTTATATTAGCTTATAGGCGTGTCTTTGAAAAAACTTTTTGTAGACATGGTGAATTGTTGCAACTACCTTTTCTTGCTAACTATGAATCATATAAGCCCCGTTATCGATTGCTTTATTATCAAAACAAAAGCAGGTTTAAAGGCTACTCTTCATTGATTTGACGAAATAAATTACTATATGAGATAGAATTGCCAGAGACAAAAGTTTTAACGTTTTCCTTAGACTAAAAACGCAGCTCTAGTGTCATTGGGGTGCCCAACGCGGAAACCCACGTCTACCTTCTGGTGTCATCGAAAAAGTACCACGTTACGTATTTAAGGGTTTAATAAAAATTTTATAACTTCTAAATCTTTTTCTTAAAATTAATTTCACTTCCCAAATTTAGAACGTGGCAGTTACGGATTGTTTCTGAAAATTTCAACATTTGAGAAATGTATTTTCATAAGAGTATGTAAATTTTAAAAGTATTTTTCAGCCATCATTTTCAAAATCAACATCATTTGCGGTTTTAGAAAGCAAAAAGTGTAAGTTTATTAATAGTTTTTAGGGTGTTTAATGACGTTTTTTTAATGCAGTTCCTATATTAGTGTTTTTATTATACTTTAAATATTGATCAATATAATGCTGAAAATACCCTCCCCCCCTTTTTAATCAAATAAAATCTTTGAAAGTTTTTAAAACTAACGGCTTTTTCCTTAATTTTTTGAACATTAACAAATTTATTTTTCAAAGAAATCAACATTTAGGAAATTTCAACATTTGAAATTATTTGATAAAGGTCTTGAAATTGCGTTTTGTTCTTATTGTTAGTCGCAGCATGTTTGATTTTCATACGGGTCAAAGGGAGTTGGGGGGGGGGGAGGGGAGACCTCGGCGTTTAGCCCGCAGAAAAGAGAATTTATAATAGTTTAGGTGTTTAAATTGACGTTTTTTAACTGAAGATTTCAATATTTGTGTTCTATACCAAGAGATTTATAGTTGTGAAAACCTGTTCTTTAATAAACAAACTTTAATTTCTAAAAACTTATGAATATAAAAATGGAAACTTTTGCAGCAATTAACGAAATTTAGAACTCTAAAGTACGATTGATTGTACCTAAATTTCAACATTTGAAATTATTGGTAAATCTTAAAGTTTGTAAGTTTTTAACGGTATTTTCAGCCTTTGAGAAAAATAATGTGTTTCATCAGAAAGCAATTTCCAAAAAGCGAAAAGTGAGATTTATTTAATATGCCAGCTATTTTTTACTTCCCTACCTTTAGGTCAATTTTTTTATTTTATATAGCAAAGTAGTATTCATTAGTTGTGAAACCCTGTTTAATAAAAAATTTTAACGTTCCCCTAGAAATTACGGCTTTGTTTCTTGAAATTTTCACAAAAATTTAGAACTTCGTGAGAGAGAGAGCGAGAGAGAGAGCAGTTGAAAATGAGTTTAAATTATCTTAAAATTGAGTTTTTAACCGCGTATTTCAGGGCGAGAGAGAGAGGGATGTGTTTCATTTGAAGAATGCGAATTTTCAAAAACGTCAGTAAAAAGAATTTATTAATAGTCTGAGGTGTTCTTAGAATGAACTTTCTTAATAGAAAATTTTCCAATATTTGTTTTACTAATTACCAAAAAATTATGTTATTAGTTGTGAAACCTGTTTTAATAAACAATTCTAAAATTCTAAAACTTCAATCCCAATGTGCTTTCAACATTACAAATTTAGCACTCTTAAAAGTATGATTTTTCCTAATTTCAAAGCATGAAATTATTTTAAAGTCTTAAAAAGATTTTAACGGTATGTTGCTCAGCACAGAAAAACATAATTTGTTCATTGAAAGCTAATTAAGAAAAGCAAGAAATAGTGAGATTTATAGATAGTTTTTAGGTGTGCTTAAAATTGAATTGAAATTTTAATATTGTTTTTTATATACAAATCACTCTTCATTAGTGTGTAAACCTGTTTTAATAAAAAAATGTTAACTTCTAGAATTACGCTTCTAAGATCGTTTAACATTATCAATTTGTAAATATCTCTTAAAAATTACGATTTTTCCTAAATTCTCATACATGAAAATTGATTTATAAGAACCTCATTAAGAGATTGAGTTTTCATGGTGATTGGTCGAGCAATAGCAAAAATAGTGTGTTTTCATTGGAAATGCAATGTTCAAAAAAGCGAAAAGAGATATTTATTAATAGTTTTAGGTGCTATAATGTTACGACCGTTTTAATATGAAGATCTATCAATTATTTGAGTTTTGTATATTTACCTCGAAATATTTATTAGTTGTGAATTAAGCCTGTTTTGAATAAAAAATCTGTAACTCTACAAATTTACAACTGTTTCTTAAATGTTTACATTACACTAAAATTTGAAGCGTCTAAAAGTACGATTTTCCGTAAATTTCAACATTTGAAGATATTTTATAAAGTGTCTTAAAAGTTAGTGTTTTAATTAGTTTCACTTTCAGATTTGATATAAATATAATGTTTTTTTCGTGTTTTGAGAGAGCAATTCTAAAAGAGAGAAAAGTGGGACATTGAGTGTAGTTTGAGTGATCTTAAACTTTCGGAGCACGGTTTTTTAATGAGAATTCGAGTTTATAGTACCAAATATTTCATTTAGTTGTGAAAACCTTTTTGCTTTTAAATAAAAAATTATTTAACTTCTAAAATTTACGCTTTTCTTAAATTTTCACTCACATTACAATTTAGAACTCCTAAAAGTTCGATGTATAAAACATTTGCAAACATTTTGAAATTATTTGGATATCTGTAAAATTAGTGTTTTCCCGCAATTTCAAGCTTTTTTTGAAGAAGAATATCGTGTTTATTGAAATGCAATTCAATTATTTAGAAGTCATTAAGAGTTAGAGAGTAAGGAACATTTCGTTTCTTAATCAACTTTTTCCAAATCATTGAGTTGATATACCAACAAATTTTATTAGTTGTGAAAACCTTATGATTTTTAAAAAAATTTAAATCTAGAATATTCTTTTCTTAAATTTTCATCATTACAATTTAAGAACTCTTTAAAGAGGTACGCTTCCTAATATTTCAACATTTTGAAGCATTATTGTGTAATCGATTAAGAATTGAGAGTCTTGTTTAACGCTATGTTTTCATTGCATGTTGCAAAAAGTAAATTGTCCTTCATTTATAACTGCCAATTTTCAAAATAGCTAGAACAAGGTGAATTATTCATAGTTTTTCAGGGTGTCTTAAAATTGATAGAAGATTTTTAGAAGTATTAGTTTTTATATAACAATATTCTCATATTAGTTTTCGAAAACCTGTTTTATAAAAATTTCATAACTCTCTTCTAAACGAATATATTCTAACTTATCAAAGTTTTCACATTACAATTTTAGAACTCTTAAAAATATGACGGATTTCTTTCTAATTTCTTCAACATGTTGAAATGATGTGGTAACCTTAAAATTGGTTTTGTTTATGGATCGTTAGCATCTTGAATAAAACTCAAGTATTCGATAGTAATATGCCATATTTCAAAAAGCAGTAGAAAGAGAAATTTATTAATAGTAATTTACGGGTAGTCTTAAATTATCGTTTGTTTATATGAAATTTCAATCATTTGTTTTTATATACCAAATATTTCATTATTTGTAAAGACCTGTTTTAATAAAAAACATTTTAACTTCTAGAAATTGACGCTTTTTTCTGAAAACTTTCAATTACAAAATTTATGACTTTTAGAAAGTACGATTGTTGTTCCTATAATTTAACATTTGAATTGATTTGTTAAATACTTAAAAAGCGTTTTTAGACGGTTATGTTCATGCATTTGAAAAATAATATCGTTTCCTTTTCAATTGCAATTTCAAAAAGCATAGAAAAGAGAAATTTATTAATGTTTTAGGTGTCTTAAATTGCACGTTTTTTATGAAATTTCAATATGTTGTTATATACCAAATATTTAATAATAATAATATTAACATCTTAAAAAAAAAAATTTAATTTTGAAATACCGCTTTTTAGTAAAATTTCACATTGAAAAAAAATTTAAACTTTTAAAAGTACGATTTTCCTTAAATTTGCAACATTTGAAATATAGGTAAATCTTAAAATGTGAGTTTTAAAACGTATTTTCTAGCATTTTGAAAAAATGATGTGTCTTAAATGCTGAAATGCAATTTCAAAAATGAAAAGGTGAATTTAATAATAGTTTAAGATTATCCTAAATTGACGGTTTTTAATGAAGACTTCAATAATTTGTGTTTTTATATAGCCAATATATTCATTAGTTGCTTAGAAAAGTCTGGTTTTACAAAGAAAATTTTAACTTTCTAAAAATTACGCTTTTATCTAAGGATTAAACATTCCGATGATTTTAGAACTCTTAAAATGTCATTTTCGCCATTAGTTTGATTTAAATTAGTTTGGTTATCTGTAAAACTTGAGTTTAATCGGTTATTTTCAGCATTTGAAAAAAAATAATGTTGTTTCCATTGAAATGCAATTCAAAAGGAAAGAAAAGAGAAACTTTATTAAATGTATAAAATTAAATTGACGTTTTTCTGACATTGTCAATATTTGTTTTATATATCCGAAAGATTTAAATCCTTGTGAAAACCTATTTAATAAAAAATTTTAAACTTCTAAATTACGCTTTTCTTAATTTTCACATTACAATTTAGATACTCTTAAATACATTTTCCTACTATTGAGAGAGAGATCTCTTTTTAATCTTAACCTTGAGTATTATACGGATTTTCCAGCATTTGAAAAATTAATGTGTTTCATTGAAATTAAGAAATTTCAAAAAAGCAGAAATAGGCGAATTTTAGATACGTTTTCAGGTGTCTTAAAGTTGAACTTTTTTAATGAATTTCAATACTCTGTTCTTTTTATATACCAAAATTTCATTAGTTGTGAAAAACTTTCTTTTAAATAAAAAAGTTATAACCATTGTGTAATTTTGAGGGTGTTCTTTAAAAATCTTTTCACATTGATAAATTCAGAACTCTTAAAAGTTAACGTTTTTCTAACAAATCTCAACATTATGAAATTAATTGTGGGTAAATGCTTAAAATTGCAGTTTTTCACGGTATTTGCTCTTCAGCATTGATGAAAAATATGTTGTTGTTAATTGAATGATGCACTTGCCTAAATTGCAGAACACGACGAATTTATTGAATTGTTAAGGGTTCTTAAAATTGACGTTTTTATGAAATTCTTAATTTATTGTGTCTTATATTCCAAATAGTTCATTAGTTGTGAAAACTGTTTAATAAATAAATTTAACATCTAAAATTACGCTTTCTTCTTAAATTTTCACCATACTGGACTTTAGAACTCTTTAAAAGTAACGGATTTCTTTCCCTAATTTCAACATTTAATTTATTTGGTAACATGATTAAATTGAATGTTTTTTAAGCGGTATTTTCAGCATTTGGAAAAAATGAATGGTGTTTCATTGCAATGCAATTTAAAAAAGCAGAAAGCGAATTTATTAGATAGTTTTTAGGTGTCTTAAATTAAATTTTGAATGAATTCAATAATTATTATAGATGCACAAATAAGTTACGTAACTTGCGATAAACTGTTTTAAATAGAAAAAAATTAACTAGTTACTTAATGTTTTTCATAAAATTGTTCACCATGTCAGGCAGATTTCAGATACTTCTAAAGTTAGCGAGTTTTTTTCCTGAAAACTTCAACATTTGAAATTGAGTTCTGTTAATAATTCTGTAAAATCTGTTAATTCTTTGTACTTTATAATAAAATCAATTCAAGAAAAAACTAAATGTGTTCATTGAATGCGCATGCATGCCCTTCAATTTCAAAAAGCTGAAATACGTGAAGTAAATTGACTTAATAGTATTTAAGAATGTCTTAGAATGAACGTTTTTTTAACGTACATTTCAATATTTTGTTATTTAAATAACAAAATATTTCATTAGCTTTGAAAACCTGTTTTTAAGTTAGAAAAAATTTAAACTTCTAAAAATTACGCTTTTTCTAAATTTTCACATTAACACTCCAATTTAGAACTCCTTAATAGGTCGATTTTCCCTAATTTCAACATTGTGGATAATATGTATCGGTTAATATTAAAATCTTGCTTTTTAACCTGTCTCTATGCAAGCATTGCTATACTGAAGGAGATGAATTGAAACATTTTCAGATTTCAAAAAAGGCCTTATTCAACTATTAATTGTTTTATTGTCTTAAATTGACGTTTTTTATTGAAATTGTCAACATTTGTTTTTATATATCAACCAAATATTTCATTATTGTAAAACATGTTCTTAATAAAAAAAAATTTATCTTCTAAAAATACAGTTTTTCTTAAATTTCACATAGCGATAAATTTAGAAATCTTCTTATTTTCCTTTTCCATATAAAATTTCAATCTTTTGAAATTATTGAAATTCTTAAAAATTGAGTTTTTAACAGGTTATTTTCAAATGTTGAAAAAATAATGTGTTCTTGAAATGCAATTTCAAAAGCAGAAAAGAGAATTTATTAATAGTTTCAGGTTGTTGATCCGTTTTAAGATGAAATTTCATTTTGCTTTTTATAAGTACCAAATATTCATTAGTTGAAAACCTGTTTTAATAAAAAATAACTTCTAAAATTACGTCTTTTTCTTAAATTTTCACATTACAAAATTCTAGCCGATGCTTCTTAAAAAGTACGATTTTTTCTAAAATTCAAACATTTGAAATCATTTGGTATATTCCTAAATTGAGTTTTTACGGGAGTTTTAGCATTTGAAAAAAAATAAGGTGTTTCATTTAAATGCTATTAAAAAGCAGAAAAGCGGATTTTTTATTAATAGTTTTTAGGTGTCTTTTAAATTGTAAACTGTTTTTAATTTGAAATTTCAATACTTGTTTTTTATATTATGGTTAATATTTCATTAGTTGTGAAACCTGTTTTAAATAAAAAATTATAACTTCTAAAATTACGGCTTTTTCTTAATATTTTCACCATACAAATTTAGAACTCTGTAAAAGTACGATTCGGTTTTAAAAATTCAAATTTGAAATATCTGTGAATCTTAAATTGATTTTGAGCGGTTTTCAGCAATTGAAATAATTGAGTTATGTGTTTTTCATTTGAAAAGCACATTTCAAAAATGCAGAAAGAGAATTTTTTTAATTTGTATTTTACGAATGGACGATGGATTGAAGTTTTTAATGAGAAACTATCTAAATAATTTTCGTTTTTATATAACAAATATATTATGTAGTGGGTGAAAAGACCTGGTTTTTCACTACAAAATGTTAACTTCTAAAATTACGACTTTTTCTTAAATTTTCCATTAACAAGTTAGAAACCTGTAAAAGTTAAGCGAATTTTTCTCTAATTCAGATCCACTTCTGGAAACATAAGAGAAGACCCCACCAAACAGCGCAACAACAAAAAGGGAGACCTGAACACACAATGGACTACAAACCATTGCTCTAACATTTCAAATTATTTGGGGGTTTAATTCTTAAAAATTGAGTTTACGGGTATTTTTGTTCAAGCAGTTTGGAGAAAATTAATGTGTTTTAACCAGGGAATGCCCTATTTCAAAGCAGAAATAGTAAATTTATTAATAGGTTTGGTGTCTAAAAATTGAACGGTTTTTTAATGAATTCTTTAGATAATGTTTTTAATATACCAAGATCAAGTTCTAATTAGTGTGAAGATACCTGTTTTAATAAAACATTTTATACTTCTGAAAAATTTACCTTGTTTCTTAAGAATTTCCAACATACATAACTTTGAGAACTCTTAAAAGTACGGATTTTTCCTAAATTCAACATTGAAAATATTTGGTTAAATCTTAAATTTGAGTTTTAACGGTATTTTTCAGCATTTGAAAAAATTATTGTGTTTCATTGAATGCAATTTCAAACAGCAGAAAAGTGAATTTATTACTAGTTTTATGGGTGTCTTAAATTGACGGTT
>JABUQX010123074.1:0-45000 GCA_015478945.1 Trachelipus rathkii
CAAGGAGGTTTTAGGGAGGGAAGAGGGTGGTGTGAGTTATAATTTCAATTATGTGTTTTACATCTTTATTTAAGAATAGCTTTATGTGGAAGAAATTTAAGTATTATTGAGTAGGAAATGGGAAAGTGTATTTGGGTGTTTTTATTATTAGTATTTAGTAGAATTAGTATAGAATATATTAGAGTGTAATAAGAGGTTGAAATTGTTGGAGTGGTAGTTGGTTAAGGAAATGGAGTGGGGATGGTAAAATTTGGTAAAGTATCTAGGTATATAGCATTTTATTTAACAAGATATTATAGTTAGAATGTTGTGTGAGATGTGTTAGTGAGAGGGAGAGATGGAGATGTTTGGTTGGATGGGTCGAGAGGACTGAGGCACGGGGGTGGTGTAATGTCGGCCGTGGCTATTCAATTTGTTTATGGAGGTGAGTTTGCAGAGGAATGGTTTGAGGGAGGAAGGATCAAACAAAGAAACGAAAACTTCTCCAAATCTTATTACTTAGTATAATAGATAGAAGGGAATTGTGAAACATGATAACCTGTCTTTGATGGAATGATATGCTGCAAAGGGAATGAAGGGAAACCTTTTAACTTGGTTGAAGGAGAAGTTTGAGAATTATTTTAAATGTGCGGACAAAAGTTAGGCTTTATAAATATAAATCTGTGTAGATTTAGTAAAGTTATGTTAGTGTTTGAAGGAGCGAGGGATTGTTGAGAGAGGGGAATAGGGGCTCTAGGAGTGATAATCGTCACTGAGGGGAGATGATATAGTTCACTGGACGATTGAATTAGTAACAAGGCAGATTTCTTTAGAAATATTTATTGCGCGAATCTTGGATTTGGTGTTATAATGGGTGTATTGAGCAAGGCGAGTTGTTAAAAGGATGCGAGTACTAAGAGACACGACGATAAGCGGAGAGGATTATTGAAGTTGAGATAGAGATCTGACGTAGAAGTATGGAAATCGGAGAGGGCGAATTTAATCACATGACAAAGTGTTAAGAATATTTAAGATAATGATTTAGCAATTAACAATATTGTGCTACCCCAAGCGGTGTCGTAAAATTAATGAGGTGTCAGAAATACGCTCGCGGAAGAGTAAAATGCATAAGGTAACAGTTGATTTAGATAGAATTACGGATACGATATTTGGATGAAAAGATTGATAGGGGTTAGAGGGCGCGTAAGAGAAGGCACATCTTGACACGAAACAGCGCTTGTGCAACGAGGGAATCATCAGAACGAAAAAGTGAGTAGGGCTACATTAGAGGTAAGAAAAGATGTCGATGTGTCTAAGAAGAAATGGGTGGATAGCGGGACAGTATCAGACGGAGAAGAGAGAACTCGCTCTCAAGATATGCTGCTAATGAGGCAGACGTGTGCGTAGAAGGTTCAAATGTTTATGAGTGAGTTATTATACATTCAGAGAGATTGAGATATAGGAGTAAGACTAGGAGTGGCAGGACATGTTAGACGCGCGAGAGATAAAGGAAGTTGATGAAAAGTTGTGAAGGACGCGAGCTTAGAACCGAAACGCAAGGAAATTTGTTTTGGATTTGAGGTCACTAGACATAAAATTAAATTATAATGGAGAATGCTGATGAGGAGGGAGGAGATGAGAGCACCGAATTGTAAATATTAAAAAAATTATGTAGTTAAGAAGTGATATTAATAATGAAAGTAAAGATAAATTAAATGAATGATAAAGATGGGGTGAGCAGTGAAGCGAGAATGAGTAAGGGGGGGGTGTATAGGATTGGGATTAAAGAGAATAGATGGTAGTGAACCTACTACTAATATTAACTCCCCACAAAGAGCGAAAAGGAAAATGAGGTGTAAAGAAATAGTTATATATATATAATAATAATAATAAAATATAAATATACTATAAATTTTAAAATGACGGATTTTTGATAACAAATTTATATTATCAATAACATAAATTAATATCAAATATAATAAACAATTATATATAATACTAATATTATAAACCTAAAAAACCTACACTCAATTTAAATTTAATGCTAAGCTCCCTTTTAATTTAAATGATTCATACTTAAACTATTGATACTGGTTGTCAATATATTAATTTAATAAAAATTATAACTAATAAAATAATTAAAAATTTAATATTAAATAAATTAATAAATAATATAAATCATTTCTTATATTTATTAATTATATTAAATAATTTAATATAATATAAAGAATATACTGAAAAAAATAATGAAAATGTATATGATGATGCAGAGTATGTCTATGGTATCACAATAAACGAAAGGCATTGAAATGCCACTCTTTAAATATTATTATTGCATTGCAAATGCTGAAAATTATAATGTATCTTTTATTATAATTTAGGTCTATATATGGGATGTAGGGGTAATGGAGCTTAACATAAAAGAAAATAAAAATTAAATCGAAAATCCGGTTTTAAAAGATATATTAATCGGAAATGATTATTTTATTACCAAATTATTATTTTTATTTATTATTGATAGATAGATATAGGGATATTAGGTCCTATGTTGATACTATCAGGACAATGCCGGCATTATCTCTATATGGCGCGACTTAATATTATCGTGAGATATTGGGAATAATGAGGGTCGTAACTCTATCGTTAACGAATAATAGAGAGTAAATATACCTACTGTGCTTATATTAACTCCTAATATAATCTAATTTAATTTATGTTATAGGATTCGTTCACTCCTTTACCATGATAGTACAGGCTCATTGCAATGTCAGCACTACATAATATAATAATTATATTAATAATAAATAACTACTAAACATGAGGTAACTATTATAAAGGTAGGTGCAGGCCTATAGTATATAGTAATTAGCTATAATAATCTACTTCACTATTTGGAAAGCTATTTGTAATAAGTAGTAAGTAAGTCTACTAAACTTTAATAGTAAGAATAATTAATAACACCCATAACATAAATATACTATTTGAAGTTCATCATTAGTAGGTATGACGCAGTGAATAAGATGCTATGTTATAAAATGAACGCCTTCTTCATATATAATTAAAACTATATTATATACTTTGACCAGTGATCTATTGATAGAATCGTGAGTAGTGATCCAATGAGTATTATTTAGTAGCATATAGTATCTGCTTTGATAAATATTAGTAATAGAATTATTTCCTTAGAATTACATGAATTCATTTATATATGTAATAAGGTATTTATTAGATATACTAGGTTACAAAGTTATATATAAATTTTTTGGACGGATATATTTTTTAAACTCTTAAATTATACTAATGAGCCTTTTATTCTTTATAGTTAATAGTATTGTGTGAACAGATTTATTTGAAAAAAGATTGTGTTAATACGATTATTCATAATTTAATCGGAAAATTTTATTGTACAAATCAGCCATGTATTGGAAATTTAATATTTATTATAGTTGTATATGCTATCATCATATATCCTATTCTGATAACTCGTCTAAAGTAGATATATAACATATTACCTGCCCGTTCTTAATATCCAAAGTACGTAGTATTATAGTATATAATAATCATGAAAAACTATACTATAGTATATCCCTCAAATGAGATATGTTTGAAGGTTATAGGTATATTCTCGCAGGGCTAGATAATTAATATATTGAACTGTATGAATTATTGTACTATTCTCTACCTTACTCATTGCACATTCTAGATGATACACAATCATAGAATTGAGATAATAATATACACGCTCCATATATTTCATTCACATCCTTCCTTCTGATATTTATATGTATATAATAAATATATCAAGTGGGATATGTAAATATACTCGTGAGTATTAGTAATTATTGCTCTCACTCGTAGTAAAGAATGTCATCAACAATATAGTATACAGTTTTGCTAGTGTTTCTCTATATATATGAATATATAATGGACATTTCACCGAAGTCGGATTATAGGAAGAATATTTCTTCGAGCATGAGATATGACATAGGGCGAACAGTGTGCTAGTCTAATGCGTCACTTTCCTTCGTATCTGCTTTTACTCTTAATCGCGCACACTCGCTCTCACAATCTCTCACGCGCCTAAGAAGGCAAGATCCTGGAGGCTCTGGAAGAACGAGTTTTGAGGCTTAATGGAAGAAGATGCAGTGTCCACTAGACAAAAACGGGGAGAGTAATCCACTACACACCTGAAGGTGTATTAACTGAATTAGGAGGAGGAGGTTTCGGAGACTCTGGCGTCGAGGAGGACGGCATTTTCTCCGCACACACTGTTTATGTGGCTAAATTGAGATGATTCAAGATATAATTTAAAAATCGTGGTATATCGAGGAGGGCCAACGCACAGGACTCGAAAGACTGCTGGGTGCCGAAGACGGGCGACCAGGAAAGGTGGGAAACTCGTTTTTGGCCTTAAGTGCAAAGCCTTCCTGAAGTTGTTGTTAAGATTTAAGTAGATATATATTATATATTATATATATATACTAATATTACTATATATGTATTGGTTTTCCTAAAAATATAGCTTGTGTACATAATATTTATAAAGGGAAGAATAATAATTTGTTAATCTTTCAAGTATATATATGCCATAATATTTATGATACGGGTAATAAGTTTTTATAAAATTGGGTAGGTATATATATAAGTAATAATATTATTAATTATTTTCAAATTATTTTATATTATTATATAAGTTTTCCATATATATTAGGGGTGTAGCGGATATCAGCGATCCGCATGAATATTTATCACTATTTCATCGCAATTTTGCGTCTCCATCTTATAATAAATTGTATTATTTGGGCACGTGAAAGCAGGGGTTCCAACTACACTTCTATGAATTTAACATGTGGATGGCAAGTTATCGCAATTATATAAGAAATATGAAAAAATCAACTGATTTTTTTTACTTGATTTGGTGTGGTTATATGTGAATTATCATAAAATAAAAGAAATGAAATGAGTCTTTTTTTATATTTGTATTTTGATTTGTCACTAGGAACTTGGGTTATTAATATATTTGATTATACATAACTGGGTCGGGGAGCGGGATTTATAGGGGTGATTTATTTATATATTAATGTGAAATTTTATAGATAAATATACAGGAAATACGGTGTAGTTTCACTTAGTTAGGAACCGGGTTATATTATTTTGACTATTTTATGTGAGGTTTTAAACAAGTTACCAAAGAGAAAGTATAACGGGTGATATTTTAATAGCATACAAACGCACAAATACTGACTGGCAAAAATATTTTTTATATTATACATAAAAACTTCAATTATATATATATCATTGAGATAAACGGGAATACGTTTCTCCATTGTATCAAACATATCATTATATATTACTATTTTAGGGTATATATAATATAATAACTTTTAAGTTATTAATTATATATACTCATATCTACTCAAGATCTCATATAATTTATATTAGCTCATATCCTACTTTTGATAATATATAAAGTACGGGGTATATCAAGTAGATAATAACTTAGTATTAAGTAAATTTATATAGTATAGATAGTATATTAATATAGGTTTTCCAAATCTTTCCAATTCATTTATACATGTAGAAAAACAACAATAGAAATACAAAAAATAATAAATACATTAATATTATTGACCAAATCAGTAACATTATATTGAACAAATTCTATTATTTATTTTTTTTTCATGTTCCCCACATCTTCACAACGATTGACATTTTACGAGTCTTTTGATAATAAGTTCAATATACTAAGATCACTATTCTAACGTAGTCATGGCAATGCTTGATATTCTATATTGTGTCGCGGAGTATACTCACATGTAAGGCACTCTTGACTATTTTATAACGAGATTTCTTTGTACTTGATTATATTGCAATAGATTTTTTGATCTAAATCACTTTCACTAAACTAGGTGTATTCCCTATAAATTCCGCCATTCGCATATGTTACTTTCAAAAAAAAAGTATATGGGGTAAATTACCAATATTAATCTTTCTTCTAAATATGCTATCGCGCGTGACGCTCCACGAAATTACTGCTTAAAGGAGACACTCCACAATTCTAAATTAAAACATCGACAAACAAGATAAACGAGTGATAAATAAACGTATAAGCATAATAGAAAAAAAACCAATACCATTGATGATAGGTAGGTTATAGAGTTTTAAAAACAACCACTAGATGTTGTCATCACAAATTTACGTCGGATATATATTTCACTATTTTAGTTTATTTTGATTGGATTAAATTTGAGCGTTATTACCCATTGAGTATTAGGGAGCTCCCTACTTAGCTCTCACTCACAGAGGGATGGCCTCTACCCTTGGTCCATTAGTAGTCCTTAAAATTATTCTGTTGTTTGTTAGTATGTATAATATTTTTAGGGTGCAGACTGGGCAAGACCTGCTACGTATTAGGCTGACCCCTTTATTTCATATTCACTCCGAAATTAATATTCGCCTATTAAATAGAGATGAACATAATGACCTATAATATATATTGATATTCAACTATAGGTACCATTATCATATTATCACTAATAATATTACTCTACTTCATAATATAACAACTTTTCGATATCATTACAAATTTATCATGTAGTTATCCGATATCAGAAAACGTAAACTGAGGAAGGTAATCTTGGAGTCCCGTATATACTTTCATCAAGTACTATTACTCAATATATTCACTATCTATTATACTACTCATTTACTCTTTTTATACCTGAGATTGACATATATATAATAAGTTTTCATATTTCATAAGTACAGCTTACTGTATTATATCTGATTAGTATCATTGAATTAACGATTTCAGTACACTCATATATAGGTAGTATTGAGTTAAAGACATCTTCAAATACCATTATCAAGAATATATATTTTTATTTATTTTATTTAATTTAATTATTATTATAGTTATTAAATCTTAATTATTTAAATAAATAAAACTCATTATTTTAATATATATTATTATATTAATTTAATTTATATAATTATTAATTTTAATTATTATATTATATTATTTTATTTAAATTTAAATTATTTAATTATTTATTTATTAATTATAAAAGTTACTGAAAATTGTCTATTAATTACTATAATTAAATTTATATAAAACTATATATATGATATATATATATATATAGCAGTATATATATAAAACTAATAATATTATATTTAGATATATTTTAATATAATAGCATATTTATTAAAATATAATGATCATTTAAGCATTTACTATGGGTAATTAGTGGAGCTAAAACAGTACACCTTCCTAATTATATTTAAAAAAGTTATAAGAGAGAGGAGAATCCCATTTCAAAGAATGAATCACGAAAACCATAATACTATAGAATCATCGTAATATGGACATTATTGATATTAGTACGATAGTTAATATATTTCCGATATATCCTATCTTGTTTAGAATGGTAAATTTTAATTAATATATCAATAACCAATTTTAGTAACAGCACAAAATTATATGTTGCTATATTAATTAGGGACTATATATGCTAATTATGGACTGATTGATTAGAGTATAATATGAAGAATTACATAGGGTTGGCAGAAAAAGGATAGTTTATATTTAGTGACTTGATAGGAAAGATGGTAGAGAGGTAGAGAAGATGTACCCTCTAGCTTATATGTGCATACTAGAGGGCCACTTTCGGTTTTGTTTATCGTATGATATTCTCGCATTTGCAAGTTTGAGAGTGAGATTTTTTGGGTCTAAGGTCGATGGTTTAATAGCAGTATATTGGAGGATATTTCGAAAATTTAAATGTAGTATAGGACAAAATACCACCAACAGGGTGATAACTCGAGAGGGGTCGATATTGAGAGTTCTCTCGCAGGTGCAAATACTCCATAGGCCTTTGGAGGTTGCCTGAGAATTCAATTTGCGTTAACAGGATGTCATGATAGTATATTTAATAATTTATGTACAGAGAGGATTAGGTGTGATGAAACAGAGTGTCAGAGAAGAATGCTATAGAGCATTTTAGTAAGCGCATGATTGTTGGTTTTAATTAATGTATAGGAAGGTTGGTTACTCGATGCACTAGATTAAATTATTGGCGAGTGCTAAAGTGGATTAATTCTCACGTATGTCGCTTGGATGTGAGTTCCTAGCCAATTGCAGAAATTGTGTCTGCTACCTCTTGTCTTAATAATGGTGTTTTATGGGGTTTTGTAATTTGGTGGGTGTGTAGGATTTATAGACCGAAGGAGAGGTAGTACTGCTAGGCTGAGTCGCTGATGTGATCAGGACCTTGTTCCAATTCCGGACGGTCTGGATATAAAGTAGAAATAAATGTCCGTAAAAAATGAGTGGAAATTCTGTTGCTTTTCTCGTATTACCGCTTTATCTTATCTCTTCATCTATAATAATACTATATTGCATAATGGATTTATATGTATATATATATATTATATATAGTATATGTGAAGTACTAATATATATATATATATAATATTAGATATATAATGATTATATATATTTAGCTATATATATATAAAATGTATTCATTCGCTTTAAATATAATAATAATATAATTAATATATATAAATCTATAATATGTATATATAATATATAAAAATATAAGACTTATATATATAACTTTATTTATATACGATATTAATAATAAATATATAATTAATAATATAGTAACAGTCATATTAAAAAGAAGATATATAATGGTGCTATAGTTATAGAGTTCTTGTATCTCACTCTACCCATTTATTACATAAAAATGAATAATAGCTTATGAGGACGTATGTCCGAGGAAAACCAAACGTTTTGGAGTATACGAAAAGGAAAGATCTTGGGTTGTCCAATGCTAATTGGAGTACAAGCTTTTGTTCGTACCTTGATCAAGAGTTCATTACTAATAGGAAATCACCCCGTAACGCGGCATTCGCTGCCAAGGGAGATATTTAAATGCACCTTTACACAAAATGCAGAAACTGTCATGCCCTACATTAAGAATTCCTATATATGAATGCAACTGATTGAAATATTGAAGAAATTTTGAAACGTAATTAAGATTTTTTTTATAAAACTAAGGGGCCCAATAGTCACTTGGGGTAATTTTGGGGTTTCCTAGATTTTTATATATTATTTTGAGAAGCAGTTTCTTTATATGATACAATAAGGAATTAGCATACAATTCTAGTATAAGATTATCACTTTGTTAGTCCCATTTGCTCTAGCATGACTTCGCTATTGCCTTCTGATTGCTACCTACGCCACTGATAAAACAATCATTGATAGTGGAAATAATATTGATATATTGATTATTATATATTCTAATAATAATTCTTATATATATATTATACTTAAAATATATATAAATACATAATATTTGTAATATAATTATAATAATATAATTATGTAATATATATATTTAGTATATAAATAGATATAACAAAATAATTTAATTAATCTAATTGATTATATTATATTATATAATGTGATAAAATAATAATTATTATATAATAATATTTGTATATATATTAATATATATAGGATATATATATATAGATATATTAAAAGTATATATATATATAGACTATTTATTAGAAAATATATATTAAACATATATATGATATATCTATATATATATATATAATATATAAGTAAACTTATATATATATATCTTTATTATAATTTAAAGATATATATATATAATTATTATATATTATATACCCTTATATTGTCCATTATAATATATATATATTATAATATTATATATATATATTATATATATTATATATTTATATATATATATATATGATAATTTATTTAATAATATATATAATATTAATTATATATATTAATATAATATTAGTGGTTAATTCATATATATATATATAATATGGAGGAAGGTTATGATGGGCCCCACGGGAATATGGCATACCGTAATATATGTCGAAGGGAACAGTGCTGCCAGGTGATAGCGGTGTCCTGGGTGCCTCTATGCCTGTGTCCTGTGTTCCTTAGCAAGCTGTGTGGCCTCCCTGGCCGGGATGACAGCTTCAAAACGTCGATGCATGCTTGAGATGATGTATTGTATGGCGTCTTGTGGCAGTTCCAACAACGTCTGGCTCAGTTCAATGAGGCTTTTTGGCGGGTGCTCTAGCCGTCTGAGCCACCTTTTCAATATGTCCCAGACATGCTCGATGAGGTTATAGTCAAGACTGCAAGAGGGCCAGTCTAACATTCGAATCCGGCTGGTCTGCAGTTAGTCGGCAACACACCTTGCAGCGTTCTTTCCGGGTGTTTTCCTGCAAAAGTATCACCGACGTAGGGGAAAATGATGATTGAAAGTATGGCTCAAGTATGCCCGTGATGTATTGTGGGCCTGTTAGGGACACCCCATCGAACATGTTTAACTCCGTACGTGCCGAGAACGATATTTTTCCCCACACTATTACCGGCCCACCACCATACGGTGGAATCTGGTGCCTAGTGCATGCTGCAAATAGCTCATAACGTCACTGGTAGACCCTGGAACGTTCGTTGGAACCGTACAGATTGAAGCGGAACTCGTCCGTAAAGAGAACATGTGACCAATCCTCCCGCCAATGCAGGTGTTGGTGACCAAACACATCCTGGCTATACGGTGGTCTCTTGTGAGGGAGGGCCCTCCGCGGGTGGAACCTATTTTCTGCTAGGCATCGACGGGTGGTATATGTGCTCACACGGGTACCATGCACAATCTGTAACTGGGTCTGATGGTCACATGGTGTGACATGGCGATCACGGTATGCCCTCAGCCGTAGATATGTCTTCGACGGCCGTTGTTGCAAGTGGCTTGCCTTGACCAAGCACCTTTCTTGGTCATGTGTCGATTCGTATGCCTCTGTATCACTCTTGCAATGGTGGCATGGGCCACCCTAAATCGTCAGGACGACTCGTCTTTTCTGTACCCCTCTGCTGACAGTGTGGTGATTGAGACACGTACATCGCATTTCAAATTACGCTGAACACTCTCCATAGCTCTTTCACAAACGTTAACGGTGTAATTGTCTTTAAGGCTACCGTACCTTTGACGTAGCCTATCCAGACATGTGACCTAGCTATTTGGCTGGCTTAACCTATTCCTTATAGCGTCCCGATATAAGCAACCTGCAGTGTGTGGCGTAGGATACTGTAAGAAACCTAACAACTGGGACTCAACAATGCCTCATACCCGCCGAATCCCACTGACAACGTTCTGTAGGTGGTACGTAATATATATAATATAATCTATATATATATATATTATATATATATAATATATAATATATATATATATATAATTATATATCTAAATATTATATATTATATATAATTATAACTATATATTATAAAATAATAATATTATATATATTATATATATATATATATAATATAAAATGCTAAATGCTCTAGAGTATTTTTTGGCATTTCATATATATATATATATATATATATATATATATATATATATATATATATAATATAATATATATATATATATATATATATATATATTATATATATATATATATAATATGAATATATATATAGCCGTATATATATCTTTATACTAAATATAATTATATTATATAGTATATATATATATAATTACTACTATATATATATTAATAATATATATGTATTATATAATATATATATATATATATATTATATAAACATATATATATAAACTTATATTAATTATTTTTGGAATAAAATCTAATATTGTAAGTTTTATTTCAAATAGTTTTTAAGAAAGATTGTAAAAATATTTATATAACAATATACAGGTAAGCGTTTTAAGAGAAAATGGTATAAATAGAGCGAGCTTTATACATACAGTTGTTCATTCCTGTTCATTCCTTGTTTTGCCGCTCTTCATATCAATGACTCTTGACTGCGTGGTATTCTTACAGTTAGTGAGGATAAAGGGTTTAGAAAACTATTCCATTATTTCATTACCTCTGAAACCTTCCTGGTAAACTTGGATACTGAAGGATAGTAAGAAGAAAGGATAAGTAAAGCCTTAGAGAAGACTTTCACTTTATTCTTGAGGACCCAAAAAAGATTCCAGAGGAAACCTAAAGGCACAAGTAAGGAAGCTCTATACAACGTGCTGAAGCTGCTTCGAACGGGAATATATCGTAAGACTGAAGTTCTGCCAGAAGAATCAATAGCCATGTAACGTAACCCCTGGGAAGTGTCCACAACCTTAGACAACGACCTCAGAAGGAAGACCACTCATCTGTTGGAGGGCCGCGGAGGTACAAAGGGGACGGACTTATTGTGACATAAATTGGGGGCCTATTCCGTGAATGATCAGTGATACACTGGAAATTTCAAGTGAAAATTTGACTGAATTCTTCTAACTAATTCACCGTCCTGACGGAGCGGTTGTATAAACTTTTGAAAACTTACTTTAAAGAAATGGATTATAACTTGTTGAGTAAGTTATGTCAAGAGTTAGGTCTGAAGGGTAAAGAGGCCAGGGACTTTATAGCAGAAGAAAGAGCTGCTGAGGCCGCGAGGCGAAAAGATGAGGCCGAGAGGCGAAAAGATGAGGCCGAGAGGCGAAAAGAAGAAGCCCTTGAAAAAGAAAAAGAACGAGTGGCTACTGAGAGGAGAGCTGAGAGAGAGGCTCTCGAAAAAGAGAAGGAGCGCGCGGAAAAAGAGAAGGAGCGCGAATCCGAGCTCAATAGACTGCAGCTCGCATATCAGCTGAGGATAACTTACGATGCCTCGGAAAGTTTTCAAGTAAGAGCCAAGGTGCCGGAGCTCTCTCTATTTACCGACGGAATGGATGAAATGGGGAACCACCTTGAGCGTTATGAACGATTAGAATACAATGAAGCCAAGTCAGATCTTGTTGACACCGCAAAGGACTTTGAAGAAGTTGCCGAAGAAAATGGTGTCGAAGTTAAACAAGAATCTGAGACTTCGAGGAAAAAGGAATGGTGCGGAAGAAGCGCCGAGCGTGAGGTCAATCAAGGAGACGCCCACGCGCGAGGAAATATAAAGGAGCAAACCCACCGGACTTCACAATTGAGGAAAAAAGCTGAACGGCAGTCGGTAAAGGAATTGAAGTAAGAATTTTAACCACGGAGGGGACGAACCTCCGACATAGAAGATCCGATGATTGTATGAAATTGACCGAAAAGAATTTAGATACGACTATGAACAGAAAGAAGTTAAAAGGAAGAGTGTCAAGAGAATCTTCCGTGTCCCGATCTCGAAAAGGAGGAACAAAATTCTTATGAAGTCCGATTGTAAGATTTTGTATGGTCGATTCGATATTTGATTTGAGCCGCCAAGAACTTTGAAGAAGTGCTGAAAGAAAAGTAGCGTGAAGTGAATAAGAGATCTGAGACTTCGGAGAGTACAGGAAGACGAATCTACGAAGAGGTCAAACGGAACTGTCTCATATTCGGTCAAGCTGGTTACTTAAAAGGAGATAACTCCTACATACAAAATTTGAAAAATGCAACAGTTACAGCTTCGATGCTGTAGTACATGCAAAGTAAATCATTAATCTTTTTCACCATTGCTCCTTTCTAAATTGTAAAGGACCCATTAATCACCAAATCCATTAATTAAACCATTTTAGCAATAGACAAGATGTTCTATTTCCGCATAAATGTGTTGTAAAAAGAAATTGCAAGAGAAAGGGTCGGAGTTCGATAGAGTCACCTCTAACGTAGTTGACAGAAATCTTGGAGCCCACAGAAGTATGGAAGAACGTGATCGTAACCACGCCAGTAGAGGAAAAGTATGTGTACTGAATAAACGAACTTTAAAAATTCGGAAAAAGTAGAGAGGAAATCGAAAATCGTCGGATAATTTGGAAATAAGAATGCAAACATATGGCTTATTGGGTGAACATATGCTCTTGGCAGAAATATGGTTTAAAATTGATAACATAGAAAGTGACGATAGGGGAGATGTGAAAATACAACTAATGAACCGCGTGAGGAAAGAATGTCCTAAGCGAAAAAAAAGATGTTGTTTAAAGGAGAGATGGATCCTTCAACTTAAGAGGGCATCGGTGGAACCACAACAAGGTTAAGATCTCTTTCGAAACGATAAGACTCAAAGTTAATCGTTAAGAGTTTTTAAACATCAACATTGCGAAATTCAAGATTAAAGGACACAGAATTTCAAAGACGAGAAGATGTACCAGTGGCGGATAACCTTATCCAGATTCATACTGTAAGTTGTGAGTGAAGAAGAGATGTAAATCCCACAGAATCCGTATCATATTTCCTTAAGTATAGTTTTTTGTGTGGGTTGGGGGGGGATAATTTTAAATTCAACCAACAGATGAAATCCAAGACAATAAGAAAAGGTTAAGCCAACATTATTACAATTAGGAATGCTTTTAGTCATATTTTTGGTGATCTATTCTTCTTTATTTCGTAATTAATTTAATGTTTTTACCATTCTTTATAAGAATGGAGTAATTTTATCAACAATTCAATACTTTTATTAGATTGTAATTATTTAGAATAATTTTATGCTTTTTCGCAGTTATAGCTTTATAATGAGCTATTTAGTTTCTTAAAATCAAGTCTACCTATTATATTATTGAACAAAATATAGCAATTAAGGCGTTTTTAAGAAGAAATATGTATAATAGAGTGAGCTTTATACATACAGTTGTTCGTTCATTCCTGGTTCATTCCTTGTTTGCCGCTCTTCATATCAAGACTCTTGACGTGTATACTTAAGTTTGTGGATTAAAGGGTTAGAATAACTATCATATTTCATTACTTCAGAAACCTTCCTGGTACAAACTTGATTTCTGAAGGATAGTAAGAAGAAAAGGAATAGTAAGAGCCTTAGAGAAGACTTCACTTTCTTCTTGAGGCCAAAGAAGCTTCCAAGAGGAACTAAGAGGAAGTAAGGAAGACTCGTTACACGGCTGAAGCTGCGCTCGACGGGAATTTACGAAGACTGAAGTCTGCCAGAAGAATCAAAGCCAGTAACGACCTGGGAAGTGTCACAACCCTAGACAACGACCTCAGAAGGTAGACCACACATCTGTTGGAGGGCCGCGGAGGTACAAGGGACGGACTTATTGTGACATAATATAATATCACAGATGAATAAGAAAGGATAAGCAACTTTATCATCATAAGAAATGCTTTTGAGTATAATATTAGTGAGGACCTGCATTTCTTAATTAATTAGGGGCTATTTTTATTATTTTTTTATAAATAGTTGTAATTTTGTCAATAATTCAATATTTTTAAGTTGAAAATTATTTTTAAAGAAATTTTTGTAATAATATCTGGTAGTTTAGTTTATTTTTTGACATAATTTAAGAAAATATTCAAATATTTATATCTAGCAATATACAAGTAAGCGTAATAAGAGAAATGGTATACAAGAAAGCACCCGGGGGGGTTTCGGGAGAGGGCTTATACATACGGTTCTGTTCATGAGCTTTTGTTCGCCGCTCTTCATATCAAGGACTCTTGAACTGTATTACTAAGTTTGGGTGAAGGAATTATAAGGGTTTAGAATAACATTATTATTTTGTACTGCAATCGAAACACTTCCTGGTACACAACGCTTGGATTTAATTTTGGAAGTGTATTGAGTATTAGAAAAGAAAGGAATAGTAAGCACCTTAGTAGAGACTTCACTTATTCTTGAGGACCAAAAAGAAGACTCAGGATTCAGGAGAAACTTAAGAGGAAAGTAAGGAAGCTCTATATTCCCCTTGTTTACTACTGCATTAGACATTAACAAAAAGGCTGAAGTCTGCCAGAAGAATCAAAGCCAGTAACGACCAGGGAAGTGTCACAACCCTAGACAACGACCTCAGAAGGAAGACCACTACATCTGTAGGTGGGCCGCGAAGGTACAAGGGACGGACTTTATTGGTGACATGAATTGGTCGCGGTTGTGCCCTGTCCGGGATACGCTTCTGAAAGTAGAGAAGCGAAAACTTAATTGGGGGTCTGTTCTGTGATTGATAGTGATACACTGGAGAACTTCATACGAAATTGTGTACTGGATACTTCTAACAATACCGTCCTGCTGGAAGCGTTGTAATAACTTTGAAAAACTTGCTTTAAAGAAAATGGATATATTGTTGAGTAAGATTATGTCAACGAGTTAGGTCTGAGGGTAAGAGGCAGAGATTTTAAAGCAGAAAGAAGAGCGCTGCTGAGGCCGCGAGGCGAAAAGATGAGGGCGAGGCGAAAAGATGAGGCCGAAAGGCGAAAAAGAAGAAGCCCTTGAAAAGAAAAAGAACGAGTCGAAAAAGGAGAGGAGAGCTGAGAGAGAGAGGCTCTCGAAAGAGAGAAGCGCGCGGAAAAAGAGAAGGAGCGCGAATCCGAGCTCAATAGACTGCAGCTCGCATATCAGCTGAGGATAACTTAACGATGCCCCTATCGGAAAGTTTACAGTAAAGCCAGGTGCCGGCGCGGAGCTCCTCGTATTTACTCGTACAGAAAATGGTGAAAATGAGAACCAACACCTTGAGCGGTTATGACGATTAGAAATCCAATGAAGCCAAGTCAGATCTTGTTGACAAAGCCGCCAAAGGACTTGTGAAGAACATTGCCCGAAGAAAATTGGGTGTCGAGTTTATTAAACAAGAATCGAGACTTCGAGGGAAAAAGGAATGGTGCGGGAGAGAAGCGCCGATGCGTGGAAGGTCAATCCAGGAGAACGCCCACGCGCCTATGAGGGGAATATTATAAAAGTGGGAGCAAAAAACCCACCGGACTTTGGCAACAATTGTAGGGTAAAAAGCTGAATCGGGGCAGCGGGTAAGGAATTGGAAAAGTAAAGAATTTTTTTCGTTTGAGAGATTTCATGATAAATAGAAGATTGTTGATTGTTTGAAATTGAACCGAAAGAATTTGCTACAGACACAGAAGAAGTAAAGGAAAGGTTGTCAAAGAGAAACTTTCCGTGTCCCGAATTCGAAGAATTGAGGAATGTACGTAGTTGGACAACAGTATGAACAGTCGATTTAGATTTTGATGGATTCAGATTTTGAGACAGGCCAAGACTTTTGAGAAGTTGGCTGAAGAAAGTAGCGTTGAAATGAATCAAGAAATTGAGAACTTCGAGAGTAACAGAGACGATGAGAACGAGAGGTAAACGAAATTGTCGTCATTTCAGGTCAATAACGGATTAAACCTATAAAAAGGAGCCTTAAATCGACATTCAAGATTTCTGGAACTGGAAAAATGAATTCAAGAAATTGATTCGATCAGATGGTTGTCATTAGAGATTGGGACGATACTGATTTGAGGTTCAGAATTCAATGAAGAGACCCTAGTATGCTTGTAACTTTCTCGTCTGTAAGTTTTCAGGAAACTCGTCCTCTGTCCGCACGTGCGGCGTGAATGATAAAGACAACCGACGGATATGTGTCGTAAAAAGAAATTGCAAAGAGAAAGGGTCGGCAGTTTCGACAGAGTCACCTCTAACGTAGTTGACAGAAATCTTGGAGCCCACAGAAGAATTGGGAGAACGTGATCGTAACCACGCCAGTAGAGGAAAAGATGTTACTGAAGAAGCGAACTTTAAAAATTCGCGAAAGAAGCTAGAGATGAACGAAAATCGTCCGGATAATTTGGAAAATAAGATGCAGACACTAGCTTATTGGGTGAAGACTATGCTTTGCAGACCTCGGTTTTAAAATATGATGTATCAAAAGAATTGACGATAGGGGAAGATGTGGAAAATAAAACTAATGAACCGCGTGATGGAAAGAATGTCCTATCGAAAAAGAAAAGATGTTGTTTAAAGGAGAAGATGATCCTTCAACTTAGAGCATCAAGGTGGAACCGCATACAACGATCAAGAGCACTTCGAAACGATAAGACTCAAGAATCGTTAAGAGTAAACATCAAAATGCGAATTCAGATTAAAGGACACAAGAATTTCAAGACGAGAAGATGTAAGGGCGGAATCTTACAGAATCATCTGTAAGTTGGTGATGAGAAGAGAATGTATCAAGAATCCGTATTTTAAACTTAATAAGGGGGAAAATATGTCGAATGAATAAGAAAGGAAAAGATGTTAATATATTAAGAAAATGCTTTGAGAATATTAGTGAGGACCTGCATTTCTTAATTATTTTAGTATTTTTTAATTATTTTTTATAAGAATGATCCAATTTTGTCATAATTATATTTTAAGTTGTAAAATTATTTAAATCATTTTTGGAAAAATATTGTAAGTCTAAAATTTTGAATAGTTTTAAAGAAATTTTAAATATTTAAAAATTACAAGTAAGCGTAATAAGAGAAAATGGTATAAAAGAGCGAGTTTGTTCATTCCTTGTTCATTCTTTGTTGCCGCTTCTTCAATATCCAGACTCTTGACGTGTATTTACTTAGTTTGTTGAGATTAAAGGTTTAGAATCACATTCATTATTTCTTATTCGAATTCCTGTACAACTTGGAATTTACTGAAGGATAGTAAGAGAAAAAGGAATAGTAAGAACCTTAGAGAAAGACTTCACTTATTCTTGAGGACCAAAAGAAGAAGGAGGAAACTTTAGAGGAAAGTAAGGAAGCTCTTATTCAACGGCTGAAGCTGCTCGACGGGAATTTACGAAGGCTGAAGTCTGCCAGAAGAATTAAAGTCAGTAACGACCTGGGAAGTGGTCACAACCTAAGACACGACCTCAGAAGGAAGAATACATCTGTTGGAGGCGCGGAGGTACAAGGGACAGGGATTATTGTGACATATATATATATATATATTATCTATATATATATTATATATATATTATAATATATATATTATATTATATATATATAATATATATATATTATTATATTATATATATACAATATATATCTATATATATAATATATATATATTTACTATATATATATATATTATATATATATATAATATTATATTATATATATATATATTATTATATAATATATATTATTATAGTATATATAAATATATATATATATACTGAATGTCTGAATTTTTAGTAATTTATAATTCTTTTGTTGCCGATTCATTGTTTAACTGTAACCATTTTAATGCACGTTTCAATGAAAATCTGAACAGTCCTACGATATTAACAAGGTCCATTTCTTTTCTTTTCAGGTTAATGGTGAAGAAACCGCAATCATTCCATTTTCAAGTGGAACAACTGGGAATCCTAAACCTGTTGAACTATCGCACAACGCCTTATCAAATTTTATGTATTCTCTTATTAACCCTTTTCACAATCTCACTTGGAAACCAGAAGGTATGTTCATAGATAGGAACCCAACCAAAAAAAAATTATAGGAAACTTAAAAAATCTTACAATAAAAATCACCGTTCTATGGGGAGAAAATTATGGGGAGGCTTGTAATTTCTTGTGGCGTTTTGGCATGGGTTTTAGCCGATCCCTATGGGGAATTTGCCCCATAATAAACCATAATTTATATAAATTCGTGTTGCTATAAATTGTACCGAACCAATTCCAACAATTCCTTAAGATACTACTCAAAGTTCCTAAAATTTTGGAAAAAAATATAGGTAAAGCATCAATTTTACAAGTTCGTTAGTAGAAATTCTTTCGCTAATTATTCCCATTAAAAATGTTCATAAGGTTTCCTTTGTAAGATTGATGGGTCTTTTTTGTCAAGCTATGAAAAATACCGTTATACTAAGTAAAATAGTAAGTTTTCATAGTATGAACATTAACGGCTCCATTACCTTGCAGAGAACCTAGGACATTTTTATATGGGTTGGTTTAAACCAACCCATATAAAAATGTCCATAAGGGTAGGATTTTGGTTTCTTCGTGTAGGTGTTGTTATGGGTTGGTTTATGGCACCAGTTTATGATTTTAAAGCTTTGTTTTGCGTCGTTTTTAGCTTCTTTATGTTGTTTTTGTCAGTAGTTAGGATGCAGGATGGAGGAAGCGGTAGTTTAAGAGTGGGCGAATGTATTGTTTGTATATGGTGGTGGAAGTTGGTTTATTGTTTTAGAAGTCTGTGCCAGCGATGGTTCTTAACATGTTTCAGTTTCTTGTTTGCGGATGAGATGTCAAGTGTTACTCCGAGGATTTTGGGAGCTTTGTTAAAGAGTATGGCTATGTTGTTTAGGTAGACTAGTGGGTGTGTGGCACTAAGGTGGCGGTCGGTGGTGATTGGTGTGACTGAGGATTTATTTGTTGAGGCTGAGATTCTGTTTGAAGTATTGATGTATTATTGTGCAGTTTTTGTGGCGTGTTTGGTATTGGTGTGTGATGGCTTATGGTGATGTCATCTGCAAAGGGTTTTATGATTGTGTGATCTGTTTGTGGTTGTGGTAGATCAACCGCAAACAGGTTGAATAGTGTGGGGGATAGTATTGCGCCTTGGGGCACTCTGTTGTTGATGTTTACAGTTCTGGATTTTGTATTTGTTTGTTTGTATTTGTGCTGTTTGTCCTGATAGAAAGTTGGAAATCCATTTCTTTAGGTTAGTGGGGATGTTTGATTTTATTATTTTATGGATAAAGTTGTGCTTGTTTACTGTGTTGAATGCTTGGTTAATGTCGATTGCTGTGATTATTATTTTATGAGTTGGTTTTGATTTTAGTCAGTTGATAGTGGGTTGTATAATATTTGTGAGTGCGGTTGTAGTTGAGTGATTTTGTTTGAAACCGTGTTGGAATTTGTATTTGATGATGTGTGGAGTTATTGAATTTAGAATGTTTTTTCTAGTAGTTTAGATAGTGTAGATAACAGATATATGGGGCGATATGATGAGTGATCAGAGGGGTCTTTTCCTGGTTTTAATTTGGGTATAATGATGAAGTTTAGGTTAATGGAGCTGTTATATATTTGTGCTAGTTGTGTTAAAGCTGTATTCCCAGTGTTTTTGAGGTTTCCAAGACATGAGATATTATCTGGGCCAGTTGCAGGTGAGTTTTTGAGTGTCTTTGTTAAGTTTTCTAGGTCAGTTGTGGTTATTTCTATTGGTGGGTCGTGATTGAGTTTTATTTTCTGGAGGGCTTTGAAGATTTTCCTGTTTTGAGGGTGTGTGGGTTTTGACTCTGCTTTGCGAAGTGTGTAGCAAGAGAGCATGCGTGTTGTTTGTTTGTGGATTTTGTGTGCTTGGGTTTTTGATGGATTCGTGAGTGTGTGTTTGTTGATTGGTTGAGTTTTTCGGAGTATTTATTGTCTTTCACATTCTAGTGTTACTTGTGTATTGGATGTTCTTGGTGAGAAAGGTTTGAAAATTGTTTCAAGAATGTGTGTTTGTTAGGTTTATGATTTGGGTTTGTACAGTTTTGAGTGATGTGGGTGGTTTTGTTCTGAGTGAGTAGCGTTGTTTAATTAGCTGTTCTATTTCGGTGTTAGGGTTGGGTTGTATTTTTTTATGTATCCTCTAAGGATGGCTTTGTTAGCTGCTTTTTGAATTAAAGAAGTGAAATTTTGTATGGCTTTGTTGAGTGCTTATGTGTTAGTGAGATTTGTGGTATGTATATTGTTTTCTATATGGTTGATGAGTAGTGTCCAGTCTGCTTTTTTGTGGTTTGTGTATGTTTTCCTAAGTGGGTAGTTTGGTTTGTTAACATTTTGGCATTTTATGATGATTGGTAGGTGGTCGGAGTTTCGGTCGGTTTGTGTTGACCAGTGGAGTTTTGTTTGTAAATTTGGTGAGCATAGCGTTATGTCTGGTGATGTACATATTTAGTTGGTTTGGGTTGGGTTTCTGGTGTGGCTGTTTGTGTTGTTTAAGATGTTGAGGTTTTCAAGGTTGTCTGAGATGTGGGTACCTCTTTGGTTTGCTTCTTGGGCGTTGAAACATGTAGGGTGGCGAGAGTTGAAATCGCTTTAGGATTTGGACGGTGGGAGATTCCGGAGAGATTTGGTTTGTAGTTTTTTTGGCATTGTGGTGAGGTGTGGTGGGAAATGTAGAGGTTTATAAGTTGGGTGTTTTTTCTGTTTATCATTATTTTGAAGGACTGTTTTTTATGATGTTGTCGTTAAATGCCGTTGTAGTTTGTAAGGTGGTGGTATTTGTGTATGGTACTGAGTTTTGTATGATGGTAAACATAGTATGGTTTTTGGGGGTTTGGGATGTGAAGATGGCATCATAGCCATAAAATTTTGGTTCTGGATAGTTATCGGGTAGGTGGGCTTCTTGTATTATGACGATGTGTATGTTGTGTTGTTTTAGAAAGACTTCTATATCTTTGG
Organism: Trachelipus rathkii; assembly: GCA_015478945.1. Taxonomy (NCBI): domain Eukaryota; kingdom Metazoa; phylum Arthropoda; class Malacostraca; order Isopoda; family Trachelipodidae; genus Trachelipus; species Trachelipus rathkii. Next base: position 22,155 of record JABUQX010123074.1, read on the forward strand.
TTTTATTGTGTAGTCCGTTTGTGTTGAATTGTAGTATGTTTATATTGTGTGTTTGTTTGTGTGATGTGTGTGTTGTGGGGCTGTTGTGGATGGAGAACAGACTTGACAAATTCAATTGTGTATTATAAGGAGTAGTGTGGTGAGGTAGGAACAGTGATTATGGATCCATTGTTTACATCTATTGCAATTTATGGAAATTCTCCTCCCTATCTTGTTGAAAATTGAACAGTTGAAAATTCTAGGTCCTGGGTTAGTTTCTGTATCACGGTATCACCGGCTTTTAAGAGTAAGGCTTAGGCATAAGTCGGAAAAGTATGCCTCATGATAAGTAGAAGGAGATATAAAGTAAGTGAGCAGTGGAAGGTCCTGGAAGTGATCTCGGATTTGTCCGGAAGCGACGCTGTTGCACATGCGTTGTTGTGTTGTTGTGGAAACACCACTGTATCCTCTGGGTGGTGGGGGGAGGTGAGAAGATTTTGAAGTTCATCTTCCAGGCAGGTCAAAAAACTTGTGATTCGCCCACTTGCAGGTCTCTTCCCAATATATATATATATATATATATATATATATATATATATATATATATATATATTTTTTATATATATTATATATATATATATATATAATTAATATATATATATGTATATATATATATATATATATATTATATATATATATATATATATATATATATATTATTATATTTATAACATTTATATATCCTATATTTATATATATATATATATATATATATATATATATATATATATATTGTTTATTCTCATTAATAATCCTAGTCATCATTTTCATTTTTAAAATGCCTAAAGGCTCTAACAAGCATCTCTGATTTTTGAACATTAATATATTCTTAGCTTATTCCATACGTGATCAAATGACAAATGATGAAAAAAATCTTTCGAGAGATCCTGAACTTGCTGGACAATTATGAAAATTTATTATAAACTGAATATTGAAAGAGTCTTTTTCTTTTTGAATTTTACTGGTGTTGAGGTGACAGAGCCAGTACAGGCAATGATTGTGCTTAAAATAGATAGATCATCACTTTCACTTATGGAACAACTTCACTGTTATTCTACTTCTTCCCGCGGCTCTTGCTTGCTTTTACTTGAACATTTTTGCAAGTGATTTCTAATTTGTTCAATTCGATACTTTATTCCACTCACTTACTTTATTTCTACCTCCCGCATAGTATTTTGACATTTTATTTATTTACTTTTTTTAATCAAAATGTCACTCAAAATGTTGAATAAATCCTAATTAGTTAAACTTTTATATAAAGATTTATTACCCTGAAAGATTAAAATAAATAATTTAAGACATTCAAAAATTAAAAATGCCAAAAACGCAAAAATCCAACCCTTATAATATGTGCCCCTTGGGTAGCAGGAGGAGAGAATGAGAATAGTAGGAAAGTCATTGACCTTTGAAGAGGGAACATTTTAAAAATCTACATAAAATTAGCAGGAATGAAGAGGTGATAGTGAATGTATGTGGTTTTGATGGTGCATAAGGCAGATATTTTAGGAATGAGATAATTGTTAGGGAGGAAGAATTTCAAGTCAGCAAGCATAGATGAAATTACTGTCGAATGATCTAGAATAGAAGAGAGATTGTTACTAAGTGAAAATGGAAGTTTGTATAACAAAGTGTTTGTGAAGGGTGTAGTTCCGGAGCCCTGGAGGAGAGCAGTAATATTTCCCTCGTATAATGGTAAGGAAGGTAAAGAGGACTGCAAAAACTACAATTTAATTAATTTATTGAGTGATGCAAAGAAGATATGCTGCTAATTTGGTTGAAAGAGTGCGTCGAGTACCTTAGGGGTTGTTTCTTTTAGAGCAAGGTTCATTTAGAAGTAGTAAAGGATATACTGGTTAAATTTTTTCATTGAAGGAAATGAAGAAGAAAACGAGAGAGGGAAGAAGAGGAAGTTTTTTATTCATTTAGGTTTTATTCACTTGCGACAGGAGTATGATAGGATTAATAGAGAAGTTCTGTGGCAGGTGTTAATGCTGTATGCCATTGGTGGTAAGCTTCTGAATGAAATTAAATGTATGCATGTTGAATGCGAAGCGTGCTTAAGGATAAATGGAGTATAGAGTGAATGGTTAATGGTAATAGCAGAGTTAGGCAGTAATGTTCTATTTCTCCATGTCTATTTAATTTGTATATGGATGGGGTGATGAAAGATTTTAAAGTAAGGGTGGTAATTGAGGTGTTAGACTGATGAAGAATAATAGATAATGGAGGGTTTTTTTCTTATTGTACGCTGATGATTTGGTTTTGTGTGGGGATTCTGAAATAAGTTTCTGAAGATATATAAAGATACTTGGTTGGGTATGTAAAAGGAGGGGTTTGAAAGTAAATGTAGATAGGAACAAGATTATGGTGGCAGGTTAGGAGATTCCGTAGTGTGAAATCATATTGAGATGGTATGCAACTGGAACATGTATCTCAGTTTAAATATTTAGGCTATATGATTGATTTGATGATGCAGAGTTTTTGTTGGAAAGTTGTGAGTAGTGGGAAGGTGGCTGGTGCAATTAAAGAGGAATAAGTCTCGAGTGTGCTAGGGTTTTGCATGATCGTATGATGTGGAATAAGAGGTATAGATCTAGGGTGCAGTCTATTCAGATGGATAACCTTATAGGTATGTTAGCTATGAGAAGAATTGATAAAATAGGGAATAAACGTATTATGGAGTTGTGAGGTGTTTCAAATGGAGGAAATGCGGGTATAAAGGTGGTTTGGTCATTTGGAAAGGATGAATGGTAGTGAATTGGCTAAGCAATTGTATAATGTCAGTTTGCTGGAGAGACACTGGCTGAGGGAACGAAGAATAAGTGGACTTGAGTCGAATGAATGTCTGAAGGGGAAGGAGAAATTTGTTTCAAGCGAGAGGAAATGTGCTAATAAAAGTGAATGACGGTGGTTTTGTAAGCGGACATTGTTTGGGTATTTCCAGGGGATGCACTCTATAGTCGAGATGTCATAGTTGATTTTCCGTGGGCTAATCTTGGGTTGGTTTTATCTCCTGAGCTGGCACTTAGGGGTAATAAGGGAGGATATTGTGTGTGTTTTCTTGGCGGCTTAGGTATTTTCTTCTTTTACTTAATTTTGTAGTATATAATATATTATATATATATATATATAATATATATATATATATATTATATATATATATATATTATATATATATATATATATATATATAAATTTATATATTTTACGAAGTAGTTTTATTTGTTGTGGCATAGCCCAATTCTAGGAGGGATACTTCTCTAGGTTATTTCTACTAGGATCTGGTAGAGGATCGAACCTCAATTAGCGGTTTTTGCATGCGACTCTGTGCTCTAAACGATTATATATATATTATAGTATATATATATATATATATATATATATATATATATATATAATATATATATATATTATATATATACTATTATATATAATATATATTATATATATATATAATATATATATATATATATATAAATTATTTAGGTTTAGGCCAAACAGTTATGATGGGAATGCTTCCATTCTCCCATATCAGTGGTTTACTAATGTCGCTGTCTTTTGAAATTTTCTCCGGAGGCAAGACTGTTATTTTCTCGAAATATTCTCAAGATACGTTTATCGATGGGATAGGAAAACACAAGGTACTATATATGTTTTGCGTTTAGGCTGTTAAAATTCCGAAATAAAATAACTATCTATTCTAACTATTACATTTTCTTATTATTTCAAATTTAAATTGTTTTATTCACTTGGTATACACATGACATATTTCAATTATAATTAAAATGAAGTTCAATTTTAAACGAGAAATTAGCTTTTTTGGTGAATTTTCCCGTAATTTCAGCATGTGTATAATTTTAGAACGATAATAATAATAATAATAAAATAATAATAATAATATAATAATAAAATAATAATAATAAATCATTAATAATTTAATAATAATAATAACTGTGAAATAATATAATAATAATAATAATAATATTAATTATAAAATATTATTAATCATTACTTATTTATTATTATTATTATTATTATTAATTATTATGTATTATATTATTATTATTTTATTATTATTATATTATTAAATTACTTTCCTATAATATGTTATTATATTATTTTATTATTATAAATTATAAATTATTTTTATTATTATTATTTATAATTACATTTATAATTGTACGATTTATTAAAGTTACCGATTACTAATTTATTAACATTATTCATAATCATTATTAAACAATTTTCCTCATGGTGTAGTAAGCGTGGTTTCACGTTCTCTACGGATGTCAAAACAAAGGCCATGTGTTCACGCGATAAATGCCACTGCGTGGTGGTCGGTGCGTTCACTTTCCTTCTTTGACCCTTTATGGTTCTCCCCATTGTTGGAGTCTCTTGCCAGCCCTAACGCCGCCTGTTCCCCATACCCGTCTTATCTAGTTCTTGGTATGCTGCTCGATGAGGCTTACGTACCCCTCATATTATCCATCTAAGGACTAGCTGCCGTCGTTCGTTGTTTTTGGCGCGGCACCACACCTCTAAGACTTGGGGGTGCGGACGAAAGAGCATGCTCCTCTTTAATACATGCTGGTAAGGCACACTGGACTATGGATGTGCATGTATTGGCAAACTTTCCAGTCGTACTTCCGTCTTCTGACCCACTTCAGAACGAGGGCCTACGGATTGGACTGGAGCTTTTAGATCTTCCCCGAAGGTGAGCCTGGAGGTGCGGGGTGATGCCCTTGTCTCTGCGGAGAGAACAGGTCATGTGCTCCTTATTCCTCCGTCCGCATTCAGGTTCCTTTATCCTCTGGCTTGCCCTCTGTCATTGAACGCGTCCCCTACAATCCTTCTTACTGGCAGTTTGCTGGCGACTTGTCACTTCCATTTCCCGTTTTCTCGACCTACCCCTCCGAGGGGGTCATGCAGTATTTCTTTTCATACTTCCTGGTACTTGGGTCTCCACCCCCGTTGTCTGCTTTGGGATTCGTTCATTAACAAAAGCAGATACACTCCCGGCGACGCTGAGGATTCTTTTCTGTCTCATGTGGAGGTTTATCTGCGACTCGGTCGCTGTCTACACTGACGGTCCAAAACGGATGAGGGAGTGGGAGGACGGATGTGGGAGTGGGGGCTTCGGCCGTCTCTCAATCTCTGCCACCTTCCTCGTCGGTATTTCTGGCGAACTGGTTGCGGTGGCTATGGCTGTTCATCGGTTGAGCGGCTTTCCCTTTGTGGGTAGTTACAACCTGTTTCTCCGATTCCGAGAGTGCCTGAAGCGTTGCTTGACGGTCTTCCAGAAACCCTTTGGCCTCTTACCATCCAAAGACTCTTTTCTCTGCTCGTTGCCATGTGGGCAGGGGACGATCTGTTAACATTCTTGTTGGGTTCCCTTTCCCATGTTTGGTGTTCTCGGGACGAACGTGCCGACAGGGAGCTAACATGCTGCGAACAACCTTATGCACATGTGCAATACTTCTCTGCTTGCGCTGGAGCATTCTGCTTGGGATTTTAATATCTCCCATTCGCCGCGGTTTCCTTTTCTTGCTGGCAGGCTTGTTGGTCGGAGGATTAATCGTGGCACCAAGATCCGTCACAGTCAAGGCCCTCATTGGCCTGGTTCTTCTTGAGGAGAAGTTGCGTTTTGGGGTGGTCCTGGTCGATTGCGAATAGCATACCCGAATTTACCCATGTTTTTTTCTTCATGTGCGGATGGTGTCCGTTTTTGCCCGTTTTGCCGGCTCGAGTTTGCCGCCGTCTGCCATTTTTTCATGTGTTTTGTGGGTTGCGAGTGCCTTTTGCCCTTCGACGGCACGTTCTTTGCCCTGGTTGCATTCTATTCCTGTCATCATAGCCTGCACGAACCTCTCTGAATCCTCTCATCCATTCGAAGTGACAGCGTTTTTGCCTTTCCGTGTGATTTTAACATCCTCTATAAGATTTAATTATTCAGCGCAGATTTTTTAATGTCGTTTTCTAGCGGACTTACCCCTGTTGTTGGTTTCTGACACGAGTATAGGAGACCTGTGTCTGTGGTGGTCCTGTAATCTAAAAAAAAAAAAAAAAACAAAAAAAAAAAAAAAAAAAAAAAAAAAAAAAAAACAAAAAAAAAATTATTATACAAGACAATTAAGCATATTGATAATTTTAAAATAATTTTAAATCTTATAAAAATATACATGATGATAAATTATTATATATTATTTATATTATATAATAAACTGAATCATTATTTTAAAATTATTGCTTGAAGGCTCCTATTATTGAATTGATTTATTTTCTTTATTCAAATTTTTTCTTTATTCATTCATTCAATTATTTATTTATTCCACATATTTTTTAATTTTAGATTCTTATATATATTTTACTAATTTATTAATTAAATATTATTCTTATTATTATTATTTTTATTATATTATTCAATATTATTATTTTATTATTCATTATTCAATTATAATGAAGATAATAATAATAATATATAATAATATAATAATGAATTATAATCATGCTTCATAATTAAAATAATAATAACATTTAAAAAAAAAATTAACGAGTATAATTATAAATAAATAATAATATAATTAATATAAAGATAATAATATATAATAATAATATATATAAATATATTTAGTATTAATAATATTAATAATATTAATAGTTATAAGCATATATAGTTATATAATAATATATGTTAATAATGAGCAAATGCTAATTAGTAATAATGCTAAAAAATAATGCTAAGTAAATATTGCTATAATAATAATTGAATAATATATGTTAATAATAATAATGTTAATAATAATAATTTTAATAATAATATCAATATAGGAAATTAAGACTAAAACGCAAAACCCATGATATGATATTAATATATTTTATTGATTCTTTCCAGTATTTGCAGCGTCAGGAGGGGACATGATATATAAATGTTAATATAATAATGCTAATATAAAATGTTATAATAATACGTAATAATAATATTAATAATAATAATAATATTATATTAATAATAATAATAATATTAATAATAATAATAATATTAATAATAATAATAATATTAATAATATATAATAATAATATTAATAATAATAATAATAATATTATAATTTATAATAATAATAGATAACTTTCATATGATTTTCTAATATGTAATAATTTTATTAATAATAATAATAATAATAATATTAATAATGATAATAATTTTAATAATGATAATAATAAATTATTATTATTATTATTATTATTATTATTATTATTATTATTATTATTATTATTATTAATAATTATTATTATTATTATTATTATTATATTATTATTATTATTATTATTATATTATTATTATTATTATTATTATTATTATTATTTATTATAATTATTTTTATTAACAATAATAACAACAACAAGTTCTTATTTTGTATAATTCTTTCCTAAAGTTTTATTGCATCCCGAAGAAACGACAAAAATTTGAATTCATGGTGTCTTCAGAATTTGTGGCAGTTATAGTAAATTATAAGCTGAATAAATACGTTCATTGAAAGATTTGAATAAATATATTAAAATAGAAATTAAAACAAATATCATGAATAAATTACACCTTAATTAAATACTGAGCTTATTTTTATATCACCTAAGAGAAAACGGATATTAATGCGTATGCCTCATTTCAACTAGTAATTTGAAGAAAACTGTCAAACTTCCAATTGCTGACTCATATTCATTCGCTGCATTAATATTGATTAAACAATTATGAAACATTAAAATTAATCTACAATTGACTTTTACAGATAACGCGAATGATTTCCGACCTATATATACCGTTCTTTTTAAACTTTATATGAGATTATATACTTCAAGTTACTTAAAATGTATAAATGAGAAGAACATAATTCGAAGATTTTATATGAATTACTATTGATATTTGTATAGGTCAGTAAGCTCCGTCTATCTGAAGGGTTCATCTGTTGGGGCTAGTATTTTCTATAACTAAAAAATTTAAATATTAGATAATAATGATATAATTTAAGAAGTATTAAAATATATATATAACTTTATTATACTATATATATATATATATGTCTTATATAGTATATTTATATTAATATATATTATATATAATATATAATATATTATGCTATATATATATATATAATATATCATATATAGTATAATATATATATAATATATTTAAGTAATAGTATATATATATATAGATCTCACCTCACTCACTCACTCACACTAATATATTATTAAATATAATAATTAATATAATTAATTATATATATATATATATTAATATATTTGTATATAATATTATATAATAATTAATATAAATATTAATATATATATAATATACTTATATATAATATATATATATATATATAGTATAATTATATATATATAAGTTTATATATATATATATATGGTAGTTTATACCCTTGGCATTAATAAGAACTAAATAATTTTATAATGGCAAGGTATAACTACGTTTTAATAATAATTATGAGTATAATAATGTACTTTTGGCCCCCCCTGAAACAATTCTTCTGCGGACACGCCATATACTATATATATCATATTTTATGCACCATAAAATTAAAATATAGTTATATAATTATTCTATCTTATATATTATAATAATATTAATATATATATAATTATATATAGTAGTAATAATATTTATATAGTATAATATATATAATAATAGATATTATTATATATATATAATAGTTAACTATTATATATTAATATATATATATATATATAATATACTTATAAATAATATATATATTATATTATATTTACCAATCTTAATATATAATATGTTAATATTATATTGTAAAATCTAGTTTTTTATAACATTTTATAAAAGTATGAATTATGTTTTATGTATTAAATGTATAATCATCATATGATATTATATTATATTATATATATATTATAATATATATATATAATATATATATATATATATTATAGTAATATTAATATGCTAATGTAATATAATTAATATATATATCATATTATATGTATAGTGTATATATATATATACTATATATATAGTATATATGGATAGGCTTATAACAGGCCTTTTGAGTACTTACAGCATAATATATTATGGGGGCCAGGCCTATATGAAGTAACTATAGAAGCTTTAGCATGGCATTGGTAGAAATACCGGGTGCTTATTAAAAAAAACTACGTTTGAAGAGCGTTACTTTATTTTTTGGGAACGTGGTGACCTATAGTGATATAGAAGCATCCGGTTATGTATTGAGTTTAATAACATCTCACAGTCAATCAGCAGGAGTCCAAGTATGCGAATCCCAATGATTGAAAAGAGTAATAACTCAAATTTTTAAGAGCAAATAAATACTTTTTAAGATAATATATTCCTTATCATTATACGATAGCTATATTTCAGAAATCTTCTTGGATATATGTATGTAGGTAGTTTAAGTATATCCTTTTATATATTATAATTAAATATATATTATAAATTATTTATATTAATATTCTCATTTTTTCTACGATATTTTTAATTAATAAGTGGATTTAAAGAAAACCCAGAATATAACGAAGTTAATTTTTATTATAACAGGTCGAATGTTATACGAGTGAAATTATCAATATAATATATCCATTTTCAATCCTAGTTAAAGATGTACAAATACAACGTAGTTAAAGTACTAAAACCTTAAATATACGATAAAAAGATTAATTAAAAATTTAAAATATTAAATAATTTAAATAAAGGATTTAGAAAAAATACAAAAAAAAATTAATTTATACAATATAAAACAAATTAAATTAAATAAACAAATATAATTACTCAATTGTCTATACATATGGAGACATCTCTCACAGACTGAAAATATGATATTAAAAAATGACAAAATTATTAATGATAATAGGTTGGTTAGTTTAATTTTAATTAATCTGATCAAGCCTATATATTAAGGGACTGAAGAAACATCACTATTCAAAGTAGGATGGATGTTGTTTATGAATAATAAAGACTGATAATTAAGACAACTTTCTCTCTTACCCTACTGGCCCTAATAATTTTAAAATCACAAATTACCAATTTAATCATTTAATTTACAAGACATAAGAATGATGTATCTATAGAGGAGTGCTCTCATTAAGATAGACATTACAATCAACAGCAGTTCTATGGTATAACACCCTGTGACGCGTCCATTAGCGAACTCTTAGCATAAACGTTTCAGTGAACAATCCAGACTACTTATTCACCCAAATTAACATTTGGGATGCAATTACATAAATTAAACACATTAAGAGACGCTATTAAACGGCTCAGTGGTGTCCTTAATAGGGGAAAATATACTTACCAAATTGTTTGTTTTAAATAAAAGTTTCTAAACATATATATATATTTAAAAGTTATAAATGTCTACTCAATATAGCTCGAATTGTTGTAAAAAAACTCATAGAATTTGTTACCTATTAAGGGAAAATTGAGTAAGTTAACTAGTAAAAGTCACAATTTTGGGAGCACAAGACACAGGAACTCACGGTGATGAAAGAAAGTATTAATTTATTTACAGATTAATATGTATTACTTTAAGTGCTTTATAAATAATCATGAACAGAGGTAGTTACTATCTTAATCGGAGATAATTAACAGTTACTTACATAACTTATATTATTGAAAAGTTAAAAATTATATCAGAGAGTGAAAAATAAGACTACACAATGTTATGGGAGCATGGAAGTATAAATTAAAAGCCACACGGTCTATACTATTAAAGTTTTAACACAAGTAATCTATAACTTATGTAAATAATTTTTTATTATAATATATAGAGAACATTTCTAAGTTAAATATTATGTTCATAATAAATATTGAGAACTTTGCTATTTTATATGATTATTATTTTACATAAAGTAAAAACTTTATTTTATTTTATAATAAATATATATAAGACTCGTCAGTTTTGTATGTAAAATAATATTGTTATGTTATATATATATTATACAATCCACATGATATGAAAAAAGTCATATTTATTTATATAGAATTTTAATCTAAGTAAAACATGAATTATTTTCATGTATAGCGATGTGAATTGACATGAATTTGGTAATCTAATATTTAATTATAGTTTATTATCGAGCATATTATAATTAAAGGTATAATGATGAGATATATTATAGTATAGTACTTCTCATATATTATTATCCTAATTAATAAGATCAAATAAAATTATTATTGTATATAGTAATAATTATTTAACGATACTATGCATGATTATTATCAATATTATGACAATCTCAGTTATAAAGTTAGTATCACTAATATACAGAGAAAACTCAAAATTGACACTATTAATTTTATAATGAACTAATTCTATTGTTATTTTGTCAATATTAAGCTTTATTATAAAAATGTCATAAATAATATATAATCTTATATATCTTCTTTATCTATCGCTCACTACACGTTGGTATGAACCCTTAATATCTATAAAATGATGTATAAACTTTATTTCTAGCCTTTACGTGTAAAGCTACTTATCTAATACACCTATATTATTATTATTTCACACTTAGGTATAATGAGAAAATCAGCAGTGTATAGAAAATTTAACATAAAATAATGTCTAAATATTTTATATATAAGAGAAAATAATACATTTATTACAAATAAAGTAGCTATATAATAATTATAATATAAAATAAATAAGATATAGAGGTGCCTCGAGCCTGACGGTGGGAGGGCAGTAGTGCTGGGGGTTAATACGTCACTTCATTCACCTAGGCCCGTAAGGTATATAGAGGCTTGCTATAATATTATGTTTAACTTTATCAAATTCGTTTCCTCTTGTATACAGTCACACAGGAAAGGCGAAGGATGATCCTTGTAACGAAGATAACTCAGGAGTACTAACCTTAGCTCACATATAGAGAGAGGAGATATAACACACTCTACATTAGATTATTATATATGTAGATAGCTATTTTAGTCTATTGAGTAAGTTACTCCTTGTTTACACTTTATTAATCGGGTATATACATTACACTGATATACTGTCCAGAGCGTCACGGGTGTGTAAATGATGACATAATAGTTATTAATATTCTATATATAATTGGTTTCGTTTCTAGATTTATCGGAATAATGTATGATTACATTTCAGCTAATATAAAACTTCACTAATCAAATAATTATAGCGTTATATTTAATTCACTATATAAGTACTACACAATCTTTTAGTTGGGTTAGATAATAAAATAATAAAAAAAATAAAAAAAATAAAAATAAATTATTAATAACTTGAGACCACGTGCACGGTAGTCTGATAACTAAGTCTCTTTACTGTAGTAAACGTTTAATGCTATTTTATTATTATTCAAGTGTTATTTTTACACCTCACTACTAAAATATAGAGACTGTTTAGGATCCATATTACCTAGAGGAGAGTATATTAATAAATAAGACTAAATGAAAGTAAGTAACAAAAATAAATAATACTACAATAAGAAACTCAGATAACGTAGAGTACTTAAGAAAGCGTATGAATTAATACAGTGATTCAAAAACATTATCAACTTAGATCACCTCGAAAGGTTTTCTTATTCTAAATAACCTACCGAGAATGTTAATATAAACCGAGCCAGCAATATTATATTTTAAAAGTGAAATGATATCTGACTGTAAGAGAACAGAAATTATTAATTATATATGTTATACTCTAAGTTACTACTATAATATCCGTTTATTAGCATTATGTAAATTTTGTATTGAAATTATTGGAAATTATAATAGTAGCACTCCCTCTAATGGAAAGAACGAAGTCCAACTAAATATATAGTTTGAGATACTTATTTTGCTTTGCTATGTATAATTAAATATATATAAGTTGGTAATTATCAATACTAATAGTGATTAGGATTTTATCTCTACTCATAATCTACAACTAAATTTATATTATATAAAATTTATATTGCGTCTTTTACGGGTAAATTGTTGCGAAATATTGAGATAAAAAAACGGAGGATACTCATGAAAATTGAATTTGGATCAGAAAGATTAATTATTTGTATAAAATTTTACTTACTAACTAATTTTATATCAATTCTTATTTCTTTTTTACAGAATTTATATAGTACTCATCAAGTAAACATCACTTTCATTCACAATTAACATATAAATGATTTCCTATATTTCTAATTTACTACTCTATTGAAATAGTGTAACTTATGTTAATAAGTATATCTACAATATAGACTATCATACATTTTTAATATTAAGTGAGACTGGGTAACTACTTATGAGCATAAGATCTTTATTTATAAAAATTTAAAAAGTATTATAAATATATACTGTCCATTAGATTCAATATAAAATAATTTTTTGATATATATAAATCACATAATTTTTTTTATATAATCTTTCTTTCTATGATCAAATTCTCATTATTTCTCCATTTATTCCTGAAAAATTTTACGAATTCCTTGATTTTATTGACTCTTGGCATTCTTAAGAGATACTTAGGATGTCGTTTTTTTTCAGAACATTATGATATTATTATTGCTCTCAGGGTATAATGGTATAGATTTTGTTCCTATTGTGAAGTCACTATTAACTTGTTCAGAAATTACTCTCGTTCCCTAATATAATAGTATTGACCTTTTCTTTTATATTCTCAGGAATTTATTAATACTTGAAGAGTTTTGTATTACTTACCCGCAATAATTAATATATCTTGTGTTAGCATGGTGAAACCAATAATGAGGTTTAATACTAGAGAAAATTTAGTAAATTTGTATGTAATATAATGATGTAATATTATATGTAAAATTGAGGCTTAATGCTTCGTGACACAGTTCGAGCATGCGAGTCACACAGTATTCAGCATGTGGAGTGTACGTAATTAGCCTAATTGTAGTAAAATGGATATATGATAAGGTTTAACTGCATAGAAGTTTTTCTATTTGATTTATAGTTTTTGAAGTGTTTCAGCTCGGAATATAATTTTAGTAGAATACTTTTGAGAGGCTCTCGTATTCCTTGTTAAGTTATATGTCATAAATGTTATCTATCGATGGTTATCATACTATTAAACGGATTACATCAGGGGACAAATTGAGATAATTAGTTTACTACTCACACGTTATATTAACAAATTTAATAGTAAGGATTTTTGTTCTATATAAAATTAGATAAGTAAACAATTTGGTGAATTTTATCCATTGAAGAGTGGAACTTGGAGGGTATAGTATTCATAGTAGTAGATTCTTTGAATTAGATTTATTGTATTTATGTTCTATATAAACAAATTTCAAATATTCACAAAATATATATATTATTAAATATATATAATATATTAATATCTATATATTAATATATAATATATTATAATATATATTATTATATATTATAATATATATTTATAAATAATATATTGCATAGTATATTATATTATACTATATAAATAATATTATATATGATTATTATTATTATTAATATATTATATAACTTACCTATATTCACTATCTGTCAATGTCATATTACTATCATTAATATATATTATATATATAGGGGTTATTACATTTATTAATATATTTTATCCGAAACCGTAAGTGGTTATTATATATAGATCTATATTATTATAGTAATTATTGGTAGAGTATTCTAGGCTTGACGTACCTTGATAGTTTAGGTATATAAAAGACCTGAAAAAAACATCAATAGTACTTTCTTTAATATATATTATTTTATTTAATCACAGGAAGAGAGGAATCAACAAGAACATTGATCATAGTCATTATACATTCCCAATTGATCATTACTACTACATATAAACTCAGGTTCGCATGTATCGCCTCATTAAACTCAGTTCCAGTATGCTGACTGATACTGGGACCTTTTCCAGATGTTTCGAAACTCTTCTTTATTACACCGACCAGCGCTTTAACCGAACTACCCTACTCGGATACAATAAAATATGAAATAAAACCTAGAGTATCATTGGCCTTAAGGTTGTATGAGCCTTTATGCCTTAACTATGTAGTGTCTTCACTAAACCACAATATGTATAAAAGCTTAAATTATAATAATTATCCTCATTGCTACACTCTCATCGTTATAGATATAGCGGACATAAACTGTTATATCGATCATCGAGTTTGAGTTAAAACTCGCCACATCTTCTTAATTATTATGAGTTATATTACTCATCATTCTATTTATTCTCACTCTCATTCTATTATCCTTGCATATAATCGATGTTCTTGTTATATTTAGTGTGGATATTCAATCTTTGACCTTTATACTCGCGTTATGAAAATTTATAAAGATTATTGTAGAGATAAATTGCCGGTGTGTGATAGGTATAAATCAGAGAGAAGTTAATGACAATATAGATGAGAGTTATACAATGTACTCCTTCGTTATTTGCTATTTGTCATTAATATACCCACTTACTCCGAGGTGAGCCGAATTATGTTAGAGAGAGTTCAGTAGAAGAGGGAGCCATGTCCAGCAGAATTGTCACATAGTAGTGATCGTAGATGCAAATATTTTATTGACTCACAAGATTCCCTAACTCACACTTCGCACATGAGTCGTGCTGTCTTTCGGTCTCTCCCAGAGATTTGTAGTATTATGTAAGTCACTTTACTCCACTCAATAGAGTAGATGTAATGGCTTGTTTACGCAGAGTCCTGACATCGGCTCTAGCTATAATAGTACAGATATATAAAAAATAGGATGAGCTTATGATCCATAGGTATATCGCAACGATAGCGCTAAAATTTTGAGTCACACTTTGTTGAGAGTTCGGTGTTTCTAATGTCGTCAGACCCACTCAACATAATGACTCACATAATTGGAGTGTAATACTAGACTTTTGTTGTTTCTGGTACTCCTGGCCTAAAATTATGCTATACTCATATATATATAGCAAATCCAATAAAAGTCACATTCATTTCCCATATAGTTATAATGATCCCTGTATCTCCCTATGTCGAGTCATGCTGATATCCTCACCAGTATGATTTTTAAACTTATATTAGTCACAATACAATCAATTAATATCGTTCAATATAATTTCTGTATATTACTCGTTTTAGTCTATTTTTGAGGATGAGCATTTATAGTATTATGAGATCACTCACCACTGGAGTTGGCAGTAGACGGTCTCTCTTACTTGTGCACTTCCTCTAGCAACATATGCTTCCTCGATATACTATATGATATATAAAATATATAGATTTATTTATATAGAGGTGCTGCTAGAAGAGGATCCTCTTTTGCTGTGGTTGTTTTTCATATGGGCACAACTTCAATACTACTGTTTGGTCGGTATACCCTGGCTCATAGCATCCGCTACATTTAGATCGCTCAGATAAGTCACACGTTTGTTATTATAAAGGTCTCTAACACAAGTAACGATTGAGTGCATTCGGCCTCTTTATGTGTCTACCACTTTATGAGGGTGAACGCTCTAATTAACGCTCTGAAATGATCAGGAAATAGGAATATTAATATTAGATTATAATCATAGCCCTATTACCACAGTGAAATAGCGTCGCTCTAAAAAGTTCAATCACATGCAATTGCCGAGTTTGCTTAGCACATAAATATTGGTGAGTTGTTCAAAAACTTATCACGATATATACTAGCAATCTCGCATAGCTACTCAGCATATATTGTGCTTGACGTTTTATGTGTACATTCTAGTACTCAATTGTCATCTATATGCTTCATATAAAAATAATACGATATATATAGATAGAGAGCAATTTTAGTAAGACATTTTTTCACTTCGTTCTATATATATATCATGTCATATAACACCATCCATTACTTGTATAGTCTTATCAAAAAAAAATAATTCCTTCACACCTCCACGAAACTAGTAAAACTAGATATGAAACTTGTAAAACAAAGTTAAATTTTACAACAAATGGAGTTTATTTCATGTAGATATTGTGGTTATTGAGCAGAGTTCGAGTGGTATTAATTGTCATTATGTTTCGTTAAGCAGAGCTATAACGCGAGAATTAACCTGAGAGTATTTTTAATTTGAGAGGTCCAAAGCTTTATTTGTTTTATCTTTGGCTAATTCTGTATTTGAATCTATGTATATATTTAAATATATCTTCCCTATATCGGTTTCTCTCTTCAATACTTATGTTCACCTTTAATGATGACTCCCACACATAAAAACAAAAACGTAATGTGAGTGAAATTAATGAATTATTGTCATATATATATGTATAAACTAATATTCTAAGTTGCTGGCCACGCTAGGGCTCATAATTCAGACTGATGGTTGTAAACATAATCAATATATCACGTACAAAAATACTTATAAGTTTCATTTCTCTCAAAACTGGTGCAGATATTAAAGTAGGAGATTATGAGAGATTCATCGTGATACGTCACTCGATATCGATATTCGCTCATATTTGCGAACCGCCCTATTGTCTCGACCTTGAGAATATACAAAAGCCAGACTAAACTATGATCATATAAATAAGTTTAGCTTGCCCAGGGACCTAATTTATTAATTAATAGATGGATACTCGCATTGACACTCCCACTATAAGTAGATTATCATAATTAAATAATCTTCTATTATATTATTGATTACTTGGAGAAAGCATTACTTCCCCAAGATAAAATTTGCCTTAGGGAGGATATCAAAATAAAATCCACTTTTTGTGTTTAAAAAGTCAATATAAAGAAAATGAATTAGTGTTCGATTTTTCATTAATAAATTAATTGCAGACTTTCACCTTGAATATATTTATAGTTATTGTAGCCCTTCCATTCTCATGGTAGCAATTTTATATATAATATAATTAAATTGGCTATGATTGTACAACATATGATGAGTATTTGAGTATTTAAGAACTTTTGATAAATCTTTTGAGTAATAAACATTACTTACACTAAATGGATTAACATAGAGATATACATCTGATGAATTAAATCATATACGTTTGACCATACATTTACTTAATGCCTTCCCCAATGTATCTGCATATTGCTTTATATAGCTAAATTATTATTTTTTAATGTCTCTACAGACAAATTTCATTGTAATATATCTCTAACCAGAATAGTATTTAAATAAGTAATTAAATTTACATATGAGAATTAGAGTATAAAATACAGTAAATATGTAGATGAATGCTTTATATAAATATATAATATTATATATATATTAAGCTAATTTATAAAAACTGTTTGGTACACTCATAATTAGAGTACCTTACTTAATAAAAACCAGAGTTGTATGGACTAATACCCGCAGAAAACACTATTGAGATCTATATTTTATTACTACCATAATAAATGGTCATTTATTTATGACCTAAGTTAAATATTGGGCTTTTAGATCCTGAAAATAGACGCAGTGACTAAATTATATTTTTTACTAAACTTACAAAAATTAAATAAAGAATATATATTCTTTGAGTGAATCATACAAAATCATACTGAATAATTTAACTAAAAGAATTATAAAAATATTTGACTGAAATAAAAAATAAGTAAAAATTACGCTCGAACTATAAAACAGAATTTATATTGGGTGACTATTAGCTTTTCTTATCATATCTGGGGAGGTGTATTCAGTCATTTTACCAAACCAATTATAGAATTATATGATTGTCTATATTTCCTTAATATTATTATTATTAGTTGAGATGCATTTTTTGTGGTGACAAAAAAATAAATAAATAATTTCAAATAAATTAAAAATAACATGAATCTACTTCATTTCTTTTTAGAGCTTTATGAAGCAAAATTTGGAGTTGAGTGACTAATAGAAATGCTTGAAAATTTAACTTTCTCTTCGACTCCTAAAATTATATGAATTACATTCTTTATATTGCTGACGGATACAATATGAGTTACATTGAATTCTGGCATTTTATAAAGTAAGTAAGCAAGAAGGCGCTCTGTCACTCAAATAATTCAGCTGAATATTTACTGCATTTGTGATAATGAAGTGTAATCTTACAACATCCATATTTACGTGTTTCGACCATACTCGCAGAATAGGATCTCATGAATCTCTCAGATGACCTTGTGTACTCGCTGTCGCTATTTCATACAAAGGTTTTTTATTAACTAAAATATCAATTACCTGTTACTAAACTCTTGATAGGACTATCACCTTTAATTGGTAAAGGTCCATTGTTCCATAATCCCTCGTATGCATAATATATGAGAATTTTTCACATGTTTTTCTATTAATAAAGTGTGCACAGATTATTACTCTATATTAATATCTTTGTAAACGCTCTCTATTAATTTGTAACATTTAGAAATAGGTTTATGTCTATCTTATTCGGATTAACATGAAGGTGGCGAAGTTTCAACACATGTAAGAAAATTTATTCATATAATTTGAGGAGTGCTCTAAAGAAAACATGGAGAAAAATCTTAAAACCTGAAAACCCTGTGAGCACAGATAACAAATATAATACACCTCTCTATGTCTGTGCATATCAAGAGATGCTTACAATAGTTGTATTGTCTACTCTTATTAGGGTTGGTCTAATTTGTCTATGAATATAACTATTTTATATATAGACACAATAAATCAATAGTATTTTGCTACAATATAAACACAAATACTCTGATACTATAAGATAACTAATTTTTGGATAGCCACCACACTTAACTCTTTTTACTATCTTTATTATAAAGGTAGATTTTGGTTATGAGTCATAACTTTGATTTTCAAATTGTTAGCAAGAATACTAAATTGGCTCTAGATTTTTATATAATAAAATAAATTCCACATATATTTGAATTGTCTCTATCAATTAATTCATTCATATTAACACTTGATATATAATTATCATAATAAACGGAATTACATGTAAACAGAATAGAAAGGCATGGCACACAGCAAGTATCTAGAATAAATTATAACTAAAACCCTATGGAGGATTAGGATAGAAAGGCGTTTTTATATTCCAAGGAACAGCATACTGCGCCAATGGTTACACGTGAAATATCATCTAATAACATGTGTTGTATCTAAAATTGTAAACTAATGTATAGTGGCACGAACTTAAAAATAATGTCAGAATCATTATAAGATTACTAGATATCTAAAAACCACAGTCATAAAAATTCCTATTAGAGAAATAATTTTTTATTTGGTTGCAGTTTGGGAATTCCCTTTAATTATATAAATTAAATGTAAGTAGGGAGAAGGTTTGCATATTAATTATAACTTTGCACGCATACTATGACCAGAGCCTTAAACCTATTTCGTTGTCGTAAACACATGTAAGATAAACTGTTTAACATGTTTTTATTTCCTGCTCTTGCAATTCTCATTGAGTTCTTTAGACCTTTTCGATTTTCGCTCATACTCTTTATAGGTTGACTAGAGAAGATTAACATAATATATATAGGCCCTTTATATATCAGATGTCAGATTATTATTATAGTGATATTTTATTAAATGACTTAGATTAGATGTTTGGACTAATTAAAATTTTTAACACTCGAATATACATAAAGATAGTTTTAGATGTTTTTCAGCCTGCTCTCTACTCCCTCGCGTAAAGCTGTTTTTCTTCTAAGGAGGTTTAGTTGAATCTTCAGTCAAACAGGTGTAACTTCATATATATATTGGTGTGTATATCAGAGGTATAAAGATATAATAATCTAGAGCAGTGATGAGTTTTCCTGTTTATTCACGTAAAGCGAATGACTTAATATTTATGAGATAATTACAAAGGCCAGTAGGGCCACTCTTATTTTCTGGAAAGTTGGCCAACTATTCAATTGAAAACCCTGAGGTGGATCCAAATATCCATCCATTTTGAATAACTCAGCATTATTGTGAGAAATGAGGTATGTAGGTTTCTCAGCCATGGTTAATGTTATCTCTCTATCTATTTTATTTCATGATGGTGGCACTTGTTATGAGTGCATGTCACAGGATTCGATCTGATTGGTTTTTCCTTCTGAACCTGGATACAACGAAGTACATTACTATGTGACTTTTCAAAAATAGCCGAAAAGTTTAAATGCTAATTTGAATGGATTTGTATGTGAGAGGAGTGTAAGTAATTTACAATATCTTCATCTATTGGCTTCAGCATAAAACATAAATAATATAAACAAAAAAACAACGACGCACCTTTTCACTGAGGAGTTGAGTCAGATGAAGTGTTGACCAAATTAAAGAACTACATTTCTGCGCCAAAGATCTCCGATCATTCTTTTCTCATAGTATGCACACACGCTCACAAGATATGTAAAAATGACTAATTTAGGAGAAACTGGTGTTCACGTTATATAAATATAGAATACGCACGTGAACCCAAGAAATCAATAACCCGCACCCAATCGGCACTATAATCTCTAATTAATAAAACATTAATAAAAATTGTTGTGAAATTATGTCAGACAACAGTTTCCCGCATTTAATATTGATAGTATTAATACATATTGTGACACTGACCATATAGGTATATAAAGTGCATATGCTTGTCTGTGACAACTGTGAGAATGACTAACTTATAAAAACGCTTCATAGATGCAAGGGCAACTTTAGTATCCTTCCAACTATAATCAAATGGGCCATCTGTTGTCTCTTCGTACACTCAGAGACATTGATATGTACTTAATGAAATTTATACAATGTAAAGTGAATTTGTTATCATAATATTTTACTATGCATATTCATTGATCGTAATATTTAAATTTCACAGTTTTGAATTTAATTTGGCCTACTCATAGTTGTGTAAAAGAATACATATAATGCCATTGTTATAATATATATGTATATTATGTTATCCCTTTTGTAATGTATATCATTAATTTTTTTTTTTGATTTTTATTATAGTATTTATATTATTTCCTTTTTTTTATCATATTATCTTATAGTGTGTCATAGTTTTTGGAAATTGTTTCCAAATAATTTCATATTCCCTCGTATTATTGGCTCTATTCTTGAGATTGTAAGTTATGTGATTTTGGAGATATCATAATCGCCCTTTTCTAATATAAAAAAATTAATATAGATGAATTTTATTTTATTTTTACTATCAATTTATCTATTTACATATTTACATATATTTCCTAATAATAAAAAATAGTAATAAATATATATATAAAAAAAAATCTTGAGTGAAAGTTCGGAGCAAAAAATTATAGTTTGATATCCCATTTCACTGTTCTTGTTGTTTACATACTCACAATGAAGCATCAACCAAGGGCTAAGTAGCATTTACCTTGTTGTGCACAAAAAAGTGATAGCAAAGCAATGACGAGGAATAATTTTTAGAGGAGTGGTAGAGGTCTCTAGACCACAAAAACATCTTATGGAGTAAAGATGTTGTTCTGCTATTCATCTCTCTGCCTAAGTATCTACGGCAATAATACGTAATAGAAACAATAAAATCATTGTTTAACTAAGTCCATTATCATATTTTAAGCCAATAAGTTTTAAGTCCATAATATACTATAATTATATTATCACTTCGAGTTTTGAGATAAAAGCAAATTCGCAATTTAAGAACTTGGCCTAGGATCCCTACAACGTATCCTGTCAAGAAAAATAAAGATATTTAAGTGCTTAGAAGGACTTTATATTATTGAAAAGACCATATTACCAAGTCAGAAGATAAAATTCAGTTTTTCCTACTTGGAAACTGATTAAAGGCTGAGAAAAAAATCTAATCAATTTGGGTTTGGTGTCCTGCCAAATCCAGTTTTTGTTGTTTTCTCCTTTACCGCTTCTTTAAGTACCGCCATTAGTATGGGTGAATAGTGTCTCCAAAGGTCATTCTGGAGGCT
>JABUQX010123075.1:0-15000 GCA_015478945.1 Trachelipus rathkii
GTTTAGAAACAGAAAAGACGAAAGATATTGCTTTATTCTAAGAAATCTACACAGCCAAGAAAAGATTTCCTAATTTACTAACGTTTACGATTTCCCCCACGTCGGAACTCGACTGACACTCACAAATCCTACGTTTATGGCTGACTATAACGAACCCTTCTTCCACCGTACTAAGGTGTGAAAATGGGTTTAAAAAAGTACAATGTTCGTACGGTTATTCTTCCGATCCAGTATTGTTTCAAAAGTGCCAGAAGTTTTGGTCATCCCCGGAATTTACTGAGGGGACCGTATTAGTATTATATATTATCTATATTAAAATATATATTCTCTATAAATATATATACTACTTATTATATATATATTTATATATATAATATATATATATAGATATATATATATATATTAATATATATATATATTATATATAATATATATATTGAAAGAATATAATCCCTCGAGTAAATCCAATTGTGAGAAACTCAAAGTTGATTATACTTAAAAACGTAACAAATTTTAAACGTAACAAATTTTATCACAAAGTTTTTTAACACAAATTAATTTAAGTAAGTCAAGCTTTCGTCACGTGTTCGTATCACATCTTCGAGTCCGAAGATGTGATACGAACACGTACACGAAAGCTTGACTTACTTAAAATAATTGTGTAAAACAAAATGTGATGTTGTTTACTGAACAATTAAATAAATAAATTGAGTTTCTCCAAATTGATTTACCTCAATAGATTATAATCTAAGAATAAATAAAAAAACTACGAGCATAGTAGTAGTGTTAAATATATATTAATATAATATATATATACTTATATATAATATATGTCTAGTTTTTCAGTTAAATATAGTAATATATATATATAAATATAGTATATATTTATATATATATTATTATATATATATATATATATTAAAATATATATATATATATATATACTATATATATATATTATAATATAATATATATATATACTATATATATTTATATATAATTATATACCTATATTATATATAGATAGAGATATATAATATATATATATACATATATATATATAAATATATATATATATATATATATATATATATATATATATAACTAATATATAATTAATTATAATATATACTATATATAGTAGAAATATGAAGAAACTGAGTTTCTTATCCATGGAGTCTGATGGAGAAGAACTAAAAGGAGTGAAGTATAAAAGGGTGGAATAACCAAAAGGAGTGGATAAGGGATGAAGTAATAGAGAGAAGATCAATAACCAAAAGGAGTGTTGAAGTTATGCACCATACAAAAATTTAGCAGGAGAGAGATGCCATACACCAGCTCAAAGATATTTAAATATCCTAAAAGACAAAGGCAATCTTATGCTACAATTGCGGCAACCCCCCCCTGCCTTTGTGTGTAATTCACCGACACAACTCCTTTGTAGAACTCTTCCCCCCAATCCAGCGTAGACTCATAGGCCGTATTTAGATTACGCCCTTTGTCTCTTCGTTCGTCAAGTGTCGCCTTCTCAGAATACCCGCCCTCCTAACGTAATTCAAAATTTGATGAACAAATCTAGAAATTTTTATTGAAGGAAACCCTTGACGCTCGCAAGTACTTGGCAAAATCTCTTCCTTAGTCAAGGTAGCTCTGAACCAACCTTGAACTATTTCAAGATTTTGTTTTCCGAGCGGCAGCCATCTTGTTTTTTTATTGTACAATTTGGCGCTATTATTATTTAATTTATTTCACTTGTTTGGCATTATATATTTGTGAAATGAACTTTGTCACAATAATTATACTTTCTGAAGAACAACTACTACAAAGAAACTACATAAATAGGCTCACCTTCCTACTAAGCCAGAACACAGATAGGCAGCGTTACCATTCGACAGAGGCTTCCTACTTTTAGTGTAAGCAACAAGATGACTATTTCTCATAATAAGTTTTCTATATTTTCGTCTATCTTAGGCTACGTTATCAGGTAGCTAGGCTACGTTCAGCAACTGAAACTAATAAATGTGATAGCAACATTTGCAATTTCATTAGTATTTTAAATGCGTTTAGCTTATTTCATTGATTTTTTTTTAATATTTCTATGTTAAATTTATATTATTACATTTAATACATATTTAATACTATATATACTATTAATTTTTGTTCTATTACATAGGCACAGTGAGCAATAACATTGATAACTAAGAAGATTTGATACAAAGACGTTTTTCCTTGAAACTCTTCGGTAAGTAGCTCCCGAATAAAGAAAAAGGGTAGTTTATAAATAGCAAATTTTTTTAAAAGATTCTTATGCAGTGGAGGAATGTTTATCTGAGGCTACCTTTACGGAAAGTCAAGAGATTTTATCAACGCATGATCTAAAGTACGGCACTTAGAGCCCGCCTACGTTTATATCCACCTTTTTTTTCTGTTCCTTTCGTCATGTGTCCATAAGAATCCACCCATACGTAAATCGAATTTATAAACGATCCTTGAGAAATTTTTTATGTTAGAAACCCTTGACGTCGCAAAATACTTGGCGAATCTCTTCCTAGTCATGGTGTACTCTCCCTCCTTTGAGTTATATATAGGTTAATACATAGGTCGTTTTTTTTATTGTAATTTTCTGTCTTGAATTGTGTCTTGTCCGTGAATAATAAATAAATTAATGATTTTGTCAGAATAATACTTTCGTGTTAAGAAATAACCCAAAAACTGTTATTAGGCTACACACCAGAGAAATAGGCGCGTGCAACTTGCGACCGGCGTCCTAACTTTAGTTTAGCAACAGATGTATATTTTTTAATTGTCTATTCTCAGGATACCAGTTAGACTTCGTTCAACCTACGGCTATGCCGATCTCTGCTAACTAATAAATGCTTTAGAATTTTAAACTTCAATGTAAGTTTCAAACTCAGTTTTTTAAAAGATTTCATTAATTTTTTTCTTTTTAATATTCTATAATTACCTACTTTATTGAATACTTATAATAATTTTAACTGATCAGTTATATTGACTTTGTGGTTCATTGGTTATAATTCTCTACTCTGAAATGAATCAAAACTGTCTTCGATAAGTAAATCCCGATTAAAGGAAAGGGTGGTTTATAAATGGCAAATTTTTTTTAAGATTTATGCAGCGGAGGAATGCTTATCTGAGGCTACCTTACGGAAAGTCAAGACGTTTTTCAAGTTGATTTCATAAATACGGGCCCTAAGATCCATTATTTATTATACTGCTTTTCGCTCTATGCCTTTCGTTCAAGTGTCCCTTTCAAATCCCTTCCCTTAACGTACAATTCGAAGTTATGACGATCCTTTGAGAAATTTTTTATGTGAAGGAACCCTTGACGTCGCAAATACTTGGCGAAATCTCTTCCTTATTCAAGGTAGCTCTAACCCACCTGAACTATTGTTAAGATTTGTTATCACCGAAGCGGCAGCCAGATCTTGTCTTTTTTATTGTTTACAATGTTTGTCGTTATTTCTATTTTTTTATTTCATTTGTTACTATTGATTTTGTGGATGATTATGTCAAATATATACTCTTTGTGGAAGAATATACTCAGTACCTAAAAGATGTCTCATAGAGAAAAAGACAGCGTGCAACTTGCGACCTGGTCCTAACTTTAGTGTAAGGAGCAGATGATATTTTAATATAATGTTAATATAATTTCGTAGACTAGGGCAGTTCAGCCTTACGGCTATGTCGATCGGAGTAACTGGTACTAATAAATGTGAAGCAACACATCTTCAATTCTCATAGTATTTTTAAAAGCGTTTTTAGATTATTTCATTAATTTTTTTTTTTCTTTTTAATATTTCTATAATTTACATTAATAAATTAATATTATAATATTACTGTGTTATTTTGTCTCTTATGTTTCATTTAACCTTTGTGTTCATTGGGTTATTGGTTCTCTGACGCTCCAATGAATAGTATGTTTTTCCTTAAAAACCTGTCTTTCGATAACTAGACTAAATCCCGAATAAAGGACGAAGGGGATGTTTATAAATAGTAATTTTTTGTTAACTCTTATTCAGGGGAAAAAGAACAGCTAATCAAAGGCTACCTTTACGGAAAGTCAAGATGTTTTTCAAGTTTATGAGTACAGTATCGTGTAAGGAGTTTTCTGTATCTGGCCTTCAGCTTACTTCCTTTCGTTCAAGATGTCCCTTCAGAATCGCCTCCCTTAACGGTAATTCACTTATTGAACGATCCCTTGAGAGAAATTTTACTTATGTAGGAAGCCTTTGACGTCGCAAAATACTTGGCCGAAATCTTCTCCTTAGTCAAGTAGCTCTGAACCAACCTTGAACTATTTCAAGATTTTTGTTTTCCGAGCGGCAGGTTATCTTGTATTTTTTTTATTTACTAATTTGTCGCTATTTATTATTAATTTATTCCATTTGTTGGCATTTATTATGTAAATGATTTTGTTAATATATACTTTTAATCTAAAAGAAAATTACCAAAAACATATGTAAGGCTCACACCAAGAGAAATAGGCAGCGTGCAACTTGCGACCGGTTCCTAACTTAAGTGTAAGTAAAATTATCTTTTATAATTATCATAATTCTAGGCCTAGGCTACGTTCAGCCTACGGCTATGCCGATCAAAGCAACTAGAACTAATAATATTATTCAATAATCATCTTCAATTCTTTCATAGTATTTTCAACGGTTTGATTTATTTCAATTTAATTTTTTCGTTTTTAATTTTTCTATTTTTTTACAATACATAAAATTAATATTAATAAATATACACTTTTTTTTATTCTAGCTTCATTTACTTTGTGTTCATTGGTTACTGACTTCTGACGTCATGAATATGATGACGTTTTTCCTTGTAAAACAACCTTTGATAGGTAGCCCCCGGATAAAGGAAAGGATGGTTTATAAATATCATTTTTTTTAAAATACTAATCTGAGGGTACCCTTACGCAAAGTCGAGGCGTTTTTCAAAGAGAATTCATAAATACGGGCCCAAGAGTTTGCACTAAGGTGAACACTTCACTTACTCAAGTGAGTACACTACACTCATATTTCATTATAAATATAGCTCACAGGATATTCTCATTGCAATGCCGTCAACAGCTCTACCCCGAGTGGTAGCTTCCAACTGACCAGTAATGAAACAAAGTTTGTTCATTCTCCACACAACTTGGAGAGCATTTCCTGCCAAGAACCTCTGCCCCGTACAATTCCGACGAGTTCACCAAACCCACGTACGAGGCCTGCGTCATTGTTCCCTAAGCTGTCTCCCACCATTATCCAACTCCTGAAAAAGATGTTTTCCTAAACAGAAAAAAAAATTTTTTTTAAGCACCAGAGCAAAGATTACTCTCTAAAATATAAAACATCTAAATTTCTAAAGCAGAACTATT
Organism: Trachelipus rathkii; assembly: GCA_015478945.1. Taxonomy (NCBI): domain Eukaryota; kingdom Metazoa; phylum Arthropoda; class Malacostraca; order Isopoda; family Trachelipodidae; genus Trachelipus; species Trachelipus rathkii. Next base: position 5,384 of record JABUQX010123075.1, read on the forward strand.
CTCAGGTATATAATATTTGCAGACTTAGAAAAGACACATACAAAAGTCTATTTCTGAGACAAAGTATAAATCAATAGATTTACCCAACACAACTCACAGTGTTTGAAAAATCTACCAACCAATCTTCTGATAGTTTGCAGGATTATTCCAGCTCTTTTTAATCCTCCTATAACTCTTTTTACGAATTTCCTATCCCAGCACTCCCTAAAGGATTCTATACCTTAGCGGATGAAATGGATTATAGTTCCCAAATAGAGCTTGATGTGACGACCCACTCTCTTTCTAATGCTTCCTGCGCTTCCGAGGGAGGTGAAGGGAAGACCGTTCAACGCAAACACCGCAAACGCTCCATCTTTCTGAATCTGTTGACGGCATGAAAGGTGCGCAAAAATCTCTAATCTTAGCTCAAATTGTACATTCTCCCAAATAACCCACCTGATAACTCACTGACAAACTCTCAAGCATCAGACTCTCGTAACCCAACAGATTCCAATATCTTAACTCCAACACCCTCTCAAAAAGATGACACTTTTCCGGTAACACCTTCCTCTCCTGTTTCCATGGAAACAACTCCATATTCTCCACACTTTTCTGAATCTGCTTTCTTGGCATATACTAAAATCCCAAACATGAACACCCTGGTTGCTCTTCCAACAACCAACCAAGTTCACATAATAACATGGACTTGGTTGAACTCAACTTACTTCGCATTTATGTTGAAGCCCCTCCACCAAATACCACAGAAAACTCCCCCCTCTCCAAAATCGGTACAATCAAAATCTCTGTTGTTCGACTATTCCTTACCACCGGATTTATTGCTCCTCCTCGTCGTGACCCTCGTCTCTGCCTTTTCTCCTTATCTGTATCCACCTCTATTATTATCCCGAACAATATAGAGACAATTGTCTCAATAAAGATTATCCTCATAATATTCATAACAACATAGCATGGCCGCCTTCCTTCAGTGGAATTGTCGTGTCTACTACTTTAATTTTGAAGAACTTGTTCAACTAATTAACATATGTACACCAAAGCATATGTTTTGCAGGAACTTCAACTATGTTATCGCGACTTTTTCCAACCGTCGGAATACAAATCTCCGCTAACTTCTATAGTAAGAGGTGACAATGATAGAGGAGGCGCAAGAATTCTCATTCATAAATCTAACCCCTATTCTCCTGTCCCTCTTCGAACTAGACTTCATTCAGTGACACCACGTATTCATTTGTTCATCTATTCCACTGTCTGTTCGATCTACTTAGCTCCCAGTAGTGAATTTACTAAGATAAACTTACCCGACCTTTTAAAAGCAGCTCCCCACCTTCCGGTTGTTTATACTGGGAGACCTTCATCTCGTCATCCCTTTAGGGTTGACTACTGTCATCTTCTAAATCTAAGATCCTTGTTGAAATTCTCCTAAACCCATTTTGCTTGGGAATCTTTAACACAGTATTTCTACATATGAACATTTAGACACGCACAGTCACTTCTCTGTATAGTATTTTCCTTTCCTGATATATGACTGATCAATAATGTTCCAGCAGCTGGCTGCATGAATGGCATTAGATTATAAATTTTTGGCTAGCCCTCGAGCACTTTTCGCTATCCTGAGCTTTTCAAAAATGAGAATTAACACTGCACCGCCGGACTTTTCAACAGCGAAAGGATAAGATCATACATATTAACTGTGTTTTTACACTGCATGAGTATCAAATTGCACTGACGAAATAAGGTGACCCTTCGGCTCAGACACGCTTTTCATAAATATCCCGTCATGTTGACCTCTCTACATCAGCGTTTTTGCTGGATCTGTATAACAGAATCTGGATAGAATTCTATTTTCCATCTATTTGGACTACAACTTTTGTAATCCATATTCCCAAACCTGGGAAAGATCCTAAGTTGACGGACAACTGGAGACAATTTCGTTGACTGTCATACTTAATTATATGGAGAAGAATGGTTTTCAGGCCGCCTTCTTCCCTTTTCTGGAGAGTCGCCAGGCTTTTTCAAACTCCAGTTTGGTTTCCGCAAGATAGTTTGACCGAGATCCCTTTATTAAAACTGGACCATGACTTCCAGGAAGCCTTCTCAACTGGTGGAATGGTTCTTGGTGTCTTTTTTGACCTTGAAAAAGCTTATGACACAAAATGGAGAACTGGAGTTCTCCTTAAACTCCACTCGCTCGATTCCGAAGACAGCTCCTCTTTTTAATTAAATGCGTTCTGTCAGTAGATGTCATCCCAGGTTCCGGTGGCTCTTCTTGTTTCTACTCACGCCCCTTACTCCGGATGAAGGCATTCGCAGGCAGTGTCTAAGTATTACAATTTGCTCTCGGATTCAATGAAATCGTTACTTCTATCCCAGCGGCGATCATTTTTCTCTCTATGTGATGACCTTCAGCTATATATTGTCGGTGCAAGCCTGCATTTTTGAACGGCCAAACTTCAACTAGCTATTGAGAATATCTCACAATGGGGTAACATGATTTTATTTCCCCACCCACAAAAACCTCAGCAGTATTTTAGAAAAGGGAATCGAAGACTTCCAGCCTAACCTTATATGGTTTCACCCATTCCTGGTAAACTTCACCAAGCTAAATTTCTAGGACTCGTTCTAGATTGACCACCTTACAATACGCACAGCAACATTGAAGCTCCAGAAAAGACTTGTCCCGCGTTGCTTGACTATTAACGTCATCTCGCTCAAAAATCTTGGGTGTTTAATCGCAAGTCCTTTTTACTCCTCTAATTCGCCCTATTCCGTATGAAGATGAACTATGCTTGCGTAGTATATGGTCAGGCATCCCCAACTTCTACTACACCTGTTAGATCCAATCCAAAAGAAGCGATCCGTTCTCACGGAGCCTTACGATGTCCGTCGGGTTAGTCTTGAATGAAGTCGATGTGATGCACTCTCTCTTCGAAAAGGAGTACATATGTGCACAAGTTATCCTCGCTTTCAAATCCCAATACCATCTGCTCTAACACCGATTCTGCGGTGGAGATACCTATGAATACTCCTTTACTGGCCTTGTCGCAAACAGAGTTTTATGCAAATTTTAACTTCTTCAACATTCCTTTGCAAAAGTTGCTGTCCGTTCTTTTATGATGAAGGGTACACACCTTGGCTATTCCATGCTCCCACCATTTGCTTTCCTGACCCCTCATCCCAATCTAGCCACCATGCTGCCTTGTTAAAGGCATCATTCTTATCTCATTCCACAGTTCACGGTTGTGATTAGCTGCATTGTTTCCTGACTGCTCTAGACAACAAGGAACAGTGTGGTCTTCTGCCATCTTCCCCTCTGACCGCACCTCTCCAAATACCTCCCCCAGTCGTCTTTCCAATTTTTACGGCAGAAATTAACTGCTGTAATGATTACCCTTCTCCAATTCTTGTTCCTTACAAACACCACTCTAATGTCATTTATCAGATTCGTTAGCAAGCCCTCACAAGCGCTTAAATCCCCCTGTTCTAAAAACAGCAAAGGTGATCCGCTGTACAAACATTTCTTCGGCGCTCCACTCTCGCAAGAAAAAATTACACTGTGTTGATCCCCTCCATTGTAGGGTAATTGCATAAATTGCATCCAGAGAGGCCAGAATGGTGCTTCTCTTTCCCGGAGCTGTTCTAGGTAAAGTTCGAAGGGTCATTCGACAAAGTCGCCACGAAGTCACTGATTATTATCCTGCTCTCCGAAAAGGCTTTCGGTCTCGCCGGAAGGATGCCGGCGCAAGATCAGCGAGGGGCAAATACTTAGAAAGGATAAGAGCGAACTTGGTGAGTGGTCTTCTCTACCGGTGGGCGCTTACACAGGTGATACTTGTACTATTTCGCATTGGCCACACCAACATTACTCACAGCCACAGCCACTACATGTCACGGGATCCCCCTCCCATTTGTAAATTTTGGCATATTACATGATCTCTCTCTCTTATATTGCTATACATTTTTATCTAAGCATATCTCTCTCTATAATGTTATATACGCAGAAACTATATAAAATATTTCCGAAGAAATCTATATACTATATATTATTATAATTATATATAATAATATATACTATAATATATATATATATATATATATATATATATATATATATATATATATATTTATATTATTATATTTATAAGAGCATAATATATAAAATGTACCAAAATATTTATTCCAGTGTTTCCACTATGTTCCAAACGATAATTATTGGTGGTGATAACAAACTGTTATTCCAGCAATATTTTCGTTTGGAAACAGGAACACTGGAATAATTTTGGTAATTTTTATATTCATGCTTCTCTAATAAATATATATATATATAGAATATATATATATATATTATATATATATATATAAATATATATATTATATATATATATATATATGATATATATTATATATATATATTATTATATATATATATATATATAATATATATATTATTTATTTAATATTGTTTAGATAGGGTTAAAGTTTGCAAAATTAAGCGGAGCGAAATAGTGGTTTCCGGAATTCACAATTTTCCTCTGTTTGAGTTCTATAGGTAAAACACTAGTTCCCCGTAAGCATTTTGTCCAAATTTTGTCTGGCAGAATTATGTAAACTAGTATATAAGTATATATATTATATATATATATATATATATATATATATATATATATATATATATATATATATATATATATATATATATATATATATATATATATATATATATATATATATATATATATATTATATACATTATTGATTTTGCGTTTTTAAGTTTGTTTTTATGCGTCTATCAGTGTAGGCAAAATTCCGAAAATGTTCGGTAGAAAACGGGACTTTGGGTGATTCGTGCGTTAAAAGTGACTCTGTTAGTGAACGATATATTTTGTAATTTGTTTTCTATATAACAAATATAACTATGGCTACACCTGATGTTGCGCTTATGGAGATGTGGAAGTCGGGAGGTTTAGGTGTGAAGGAAATCACTGCGCACTAAAAGATAGAGCAGCTGCTGATTTGGAGAGAGAAAAGTTAGCTTTAGAAGATAAAAAGTTAGCTGCGGCTTTGGAGGAAAAGAAGGTGGCTGCTGCTCTAGAGAGAAAGTTAGCGCTTGAGGCAGAAGAGCGAAGGGAGAAAGCAAAGCTTGAAGGTTGAAGCTGGAGTAGAAGAAGCCAAACTCCGAAGGCAGAAGCGCAAAGATTAAGCTGGAGCGGAAGAAAGATGCTTCAGATGAGATTGATGCTGAAGAAAACAGGCGGCAACATGAACGCAGTTAAAATAGCATGATAGAATGCATCAGACGCAGCCGATAGCCTTCCCATGCTAATAAGTATCCGAAGTTGAAGCTTCCTTTCTTCGACGAGAAGAAAACCGATATTGAAGAATATCTGTTAATGTTTGAGAAGCAAGCAGAGGCGAACGATATTCCTATGGAAAAGCGAGCGACAATTTTAGGAGGTTTCCTAACAAGTAAAGCTGTCAGTGTATATAATAAGATGACTGTTGAAGAATTAAAGAGCTACGAAGGTTTGAAAAATGCGTGCTTTATTGGAGAGATATGGGCTCACGGAAAGTGGGTACTGTACAAAGTATAAAACTATAACTCCTACGGAAGATGATAATCCTAGAGTTTATTTACAGAGAATTATTGAAGCTCTTAAAAGTGGTTAACAGCAGCAGAGGTTACACTGACACCGGATGATCTTATCGAATTCTTCTCGGTGGATAAGTATCTGAATACGGTTCCAAAGGACTCGACCTATTTAAGGGAGTCGAGAAGAAAGCACAAAGAGATAACTAACTTGTCTGAAGGATACAGTGGAACACATCGTTGAGGTTCACCGCTAATAGTAATCCACGCGAAATCACAATCAGTTGAGAAAAGCATCACATATATCAATAATAATTTAGATCAAAAGGCTAATGGTTACTCTACGAGGGTAATCAGAAAAAGTAGCAAGGCGCCACATGCATCGAGAGCAACTACACAATGAAAGAGGATCGGAGGTGAGCGGCGACAGACAGAACTAGTCGCCGAGAGTGAGCCGAGAGAAGTGACCCACGTGCTTTAAGTGTCAGAGGAGAGGGCATCTCTCAAGGGATTGTCGAGCCCCTCCTTATTTCAACAATAGTACTAGGGGACAAAATAATTCAGGAAGGCAAAAAGAAGAAACAAAGAGCACGGGAGCGTCCGGAGTCTCTGATAACGGCAACGAAGCCCTGAATTACTCAGGTGAAGAGCCGAAGCTCCTGAATTGAGAAATGAAGGTGAATATGAAGAAACTCAACTACCTGTAACGCTATAGACCGGTTGAAATGGCTTTAAAGTCAAAATCCCCGAGATACTGGATGTAACGTAGTGGTTGTGCGGGAAAAGTTTGTGCCGAAAAGGTGTTATGTTGGAAACAAGCAGAATAACGATTTGTTGGACGGTAACGCGTGATCGAAGAGCTGCTTGCAAAATATCGGAGTGTGGGTGATACGTCATTGTTTAATTGTGAGGGTAGTAACCGCGGAGGCAGTATTGAGCCGACAGAAGGTTTGTGTATGATTTGGTTAATCGGGAATGTTAAAGGAGCATTGCCCTTAAGTCAGCCTAATCTCGCTGAGTCAACCGTGTGTCGAGGGCCTCGTAAAGTAGAGGTCGGGCATAACAATAGAAGTATGCTGGTCCCCATCGCTGAGAGTGCTGAAGAAGGTTCACAAGAAGAACCTAACCAAACCAATCATAAATTTGGAATGGCAAGTTTGGAGATGAGTGAGTCTGACAGAGGGCACCGTCAGTGCGACAATCGTTTGACACAAGTTATAAAGATGTCGCGCCAACCATGGAACCATCACTAATGTGATGATGGTGCAGTGTTCACCTGAAAATGAGAAGTTACAGGAAAAGATGAAGTTGAAGTCCCTGAAGACTATTAATAGATTTGAAGAAGACACGAGAAGATAGATTCAAGAAACTCGATGGTAAGACGAGCACGAAGTGTCTGATGAAACAGACGTGGCGATGAAAGATGATGAGATGGTGAGAGGTGACATAGACAGTCCACAACGCCAAAAGTTCTAGGAGAGAGGATTTGTGTGGGTGAAGGGGAGATAACCCATGGTGATGAAGTTCAAGAACTGATTAACGAGCGGGAGACTTTTAAAAGCAAACAGAAAGATGACGTCTCAAAGAGGGGAAGTTAAAGAGTGTAGTGTAAGGAAGTTGCGATGGTATGCCGGAAACGCAGCGGAAGTTGAAGAGTCACCTCGTATTTTACTGGGGCAGTCAGAATCAATGCGTTCAGGATTAAAGTTGGACACAGAGGGAACGAGCAAGGCTCGCTGAACTATTCAGTGAGGAGGAAAAGGCATTGTGCAATAATACTTCGATAAAAGAAGTGAAGATGAAACGCCGAGACTGCCATGGAAAAGTGGTACAGTCGGTCAATGTTGTTAAACGGCACAATGCAAGGTTTGAAAACGAGGTAGTTAGAGAAGACATCGGCAGCATGGAAAAGGTTTGGATAATAAAGGAAGTTATGTGCAGAGAGGGTAAGAGAACACACGCAGGAGATGTGAAGGAGATGTGGAGAAAAGAAGAGATGTGAAACTGATTGTAGAAGTGAGGAGTGGTCGATGATGATTGAGAAGTCACATGAAGAGTCACCGCATGGTGAAACTATTGTTTGCAAGGAAGATGAGAGAAGTTGGCAGAAAGGGAGAAGAGTGTCAAAAGAGACACAGAAACACGAAGAAATGTGTGATACTATGGAAGAAGTTAGAGAGAAAAGGAGATAACGAAGAAAGAAGAGGGTGTAGGTCTGGAGGAAAGGGTGTAAGAAGAATACTAGTAGTTGTATGTCAAAGGAAAATGCCAGCAAAGATGGTCACAACGAAAATAAAAGATGAAAGAAACGAAGCTGATTATTTTGTTGAAAATAGATTTAAATATTTTGTGACCCAGCGCAAACACCTGACTACTCTTGTGACTGTTCTTCGAAGGAAAATTCAAGTTTGCCCTAATCCACATTAGTGGGTGAGATAATGTCGTCATTGACTATTTAAGCATATAATATGCCGACAACACATCTGGTCCATTATCAGAAGTCTCTACAGAAGAAGGAGCACTGAGTAAATGAGACCAATGTTTTAATCACGTGTACATAAAGCAAAATGTACCAATTTGCTTCAAAGGGTGGGCCAAAGATGTAATGCAATTATACACGTAATATATAACATTGCTTCATTTATGTATTGTAAGGTAATGGCCAACATTGCCATTGCAATATCTCTTTCATTTGTCTATATTTACGTTGTATGATTGTAGCGGCTCATCGAAAATCTTGTAAATATGTTTGTAATTCATGAGTAAATGACAGCCAATGAAAACTTGTTTATGAGACTTACTTTTGAGAAGCTAAGTTTTGATTGGTTGTCATTCACAAACTGTGATAATAATAATGATACTATTATTTTATATTATATTATTTATATTTTTAAACTATTAAAGGATACTAACACATTTATTATTATGGAATGGTTTTGTATATATATAGATAAATGTGCATGAATAATATTTAATGATTTTTATATAATGTGAAGCTCACAATGTATAAATGCATTTGGCTTTTATGTTTCGATTTTAGAAGAAAATTGAGATTTCTTGTGAACGAAGTTCAATTGTACAGAAATACCAATTTTCGGTCTTGCTAAATGTTTAATATACATTTGTTTTTCTAAAATAACTAATAAGTGGATACATCATTTTATTAATTATTTTAGGAATTGTGATTGGATGGTTAAGCGTAAACTGATTGACGAAGATTGGTATAATAGTAAAATTATGAATTTTGATATATTTTTGCGTTTTCATTCGTTGTTAATCCAAGTGCTTACAGTTGGTATGCGCTTGTCGCCTTGGTCTGATCAATTTTATTATTTTTAGTGTGTATATTCTTGTATAGTGGAGTGTCTTATTTTATATTTTTTGTAATGTAATTGTAGTAATGTTTCTAAATGTAAAAGGGTGTTTTAATTTTCAATATGGAAATATCGTGGCTTATTTTCTTGTAAAGCTAATGGTGTTTTAATCTGTGTTTTAAATATAATTGTGTTTATTTGTAATTTCGCATTGCTATTTTAAAAGCATCGTCTGTGAATGCGAATTGCAAATGCATTGTGTCTGCGGTGTTGCAATATATCACTAGCAGGTATGGGTATTTATCATTGAAGTGTATTTATTTTAATATGGTAAAGATTCCTTTGTGTTAACAAATATAAAGTGTTTAACGATTAAAATTTTATTGCTTTTTACACGTAAAATTGCCAAGTCACATTTTATTTATTTTGAAAAATAAGATTGTTATCATTACTAGTTTGGTGCAACTCTTGCTTTAAACATCAGTGTTATTTTGATAGCTGTTTTGCATTCATTTGTTACACTGACAAAATCGATGTTTTGAAGTATTTTCTAAAAACATTTAAATTTACATAGAAATATTTTATATCTTTGGTAAAGTCAATCCGTCTATATAATTTTGTTTAGTATAATTTTGCTTATTTATATATATCGTTGAACATCAATATTATTATAATATAATATATATATATATATATATATATATAATATAATAATATATAAT
>JABUQX010123075.1:17500-22898 GCA_015478945.1 Trachelipus rathkii
AATGCTTCAGATGAAGCTTGATGCGAAGAAAAAACAAGCCGGAAAACATACGGCAGTAAAGCAGTCAATATGCTCAGAGCAGCCATTAATGCTTCCCAATTGCTAATATAGTGATCCGAAGTTGAAGCTTCCTTTCTTCGACGAGAAAAACGATATTGAAGAATATCTGTTAATGTTTGAGAGAAGCAAGCAGAGTCGAACGATTATCCTTATGGATAAAGTGAGCGACATTTTTTTAGGAGTTCTCCTAACAGATTAAAGCTGTCAGTTATATACATAAGATGATGTTTGAAGAATTAATAGAGGCTACAAGGTTTGAAATAAATCTTTATTGGAGAGAATATGGGCTTCACGCAAAAGTGGGTATGTACCAAGTTAAACTATAACTCTACGGAAGATGATTAATCCTAGAGTTATTCCAGAGATTATTGAAGCTCTTACAAAAGTGGTTACAGCAGCGAATCGTAACACTGACAACCTGATGATATTATCGAATTTTTCTCGGTGGATAAGTATTTGATACGGTTCCAAAAGAACTCGCAACCTATTTAAGGGAGACGAAGAAGAAAGCAACAGAAGAGATAATAACTTGTTCTGAGGGATACATGGAAGCACATCGTTTGAGGTTCACAGCTAAATAGTCACACGCGAAATCACAATCACGTTGATAAAAGCACACATAATAATAATAATTTTAGATCAAAAGGCAATGGTTACTCTACGAATGGTAATCAGAAAAGTAGCAACCAACATGCATCGAGAGCAACTAACAATGAAAGCAGGATCGGAGGTGGGAGCGGCGACAGACAGAACTATCGTCGCCGTAGCAGTGAGCCGAGAGAAGTGCCCACCGTGCTTTATTTGTCAGAGAGAGGGCAATCTCTCAAGGGATGTCGAGCCCTCTTATTGTAACAATAGTATAGGGGACAAAATATTCATGGGAGTGCAAAAAGAGAAACAAAGAGCAACGGGACGTCCGGAGTCTCTGATAACGGCACGAAGTCCTGAAGTTCTCAGGTGCAGGCCGAAGTTCTTCGAATGTAGACTAAGTGAAGGTGAAAATGATCGAAACCGTCACCCTCCTGTAACGTATCGGGCCGGTGAATGCTTTAAAGTCCAAAAGACCTCCGAGATACTGGATGTAACGTAGTGGTTGTGCGGGAAAAGTTTGTGTACCGAAAAGGTGTTATGTTGGAAACAACATGAAAATACGTTTGTTGGACGGTAGCGGTGATCGAAGCTCTGCTTGCAAATATCGATGTGGATACCCCTTATTATGTAGGGAGAACAACCGCGGCAGTATTGCCGGAGGTTGTGTATGATTTGGTAATCGGGAATGTTAAAGGAGCATTGCCCTTAAGTCAGCCTAATCTCGCTTGGGAGTCGACCGTGTGTCGAGGGCCTCGTAAAGTAGAGGTCGGGCATAACATTAGAAGTATGCTGGTCCCCATCGCTGAGAGTGCTGAAGAAGGTTCACAAGAAGAACCTAACCAAACCAATCATAAATTTGGAATGGCAAGTTTGGAGATGAGTGAGTCTTACAGAGGGAAACCGTCAGTGCCACAATCGTTTGACATCAGTTATAAAGATGTCGCGCCAACCATGGAACCATCACTAAATGTGATGACTGGGTGGCAAATGTTCAGCGCTGAAAAATGAGACGTTACAGGACAAATGAAGTTGAAGTCCCTGAAGATCTATTATTCAGATGTGAAGAAGACACGAAGAATGATCAGATGTCCAAGAAACATCGATGGTAGAGAGCACGAAATGGGGGTCTGATGAAACAGATCGTGCGGATGGAGATGAGATGGTGAGAGGTTGACATACGAAGTCAACACTGCAAGTTATAGAGAGACGGATGTTGTAGCGTGTGTGAAGGATGTAACCCGGATGGTGAGAAGTTCAAGACTGGATTAACGTAGCGGAAGACTTTTAAAACAAACAGAAAGATGCGATGTCTCAAAGAGAGGAAGTTAAAGAGTGTAGTGTAAAGGAAGTTTGCGACGGTATGCCGGAACGCAGGGAGAAGTTGAAGAGTCATCCTCAGTATTATTACTGGGAAAGTCAGAAGTCAATGCGTTCAGGATTAAAAGTTGGGAACAAGGGAAGAGCAAGGCTCGCTGAACTATTCAGTGAGGAGGAAAAGGCAGTTGTGCAATAAAATACTCGATAAAAGAACGTGAAGATGAGCACGCCGAGACTGGCAATGGATAAGTGGTACAGGTCGGTCAATGTTGTTAAAGCGGCACTAATGCACTAGGTTGAAAAACGAGTAGTTAGAGAAGACAGTCGCATAGCAATGGAAAAGGTTTGGATAATAAAGGAAGTTATGAGCGAGGGTAAGAGAACACACTGCAGGAGGAGTGAAGGAGGAATGTCAGGAGAAAAGGAAGATGTGAAACTGATTGTAGAAGTGAGGAGTGTGATGAAGATGAGGAGTCTCACATGAAGAGTCATCACATGGTGAAACTGTTGTTTGCCAGGAAGATGAGAGGAGTTGGCAGAAAGGGAGAAGAGTGTCTAAAGAGACACAGAAACACAAAGAAATGTGATACTATGGAAGAAGTTAGAGAGAAAAGGAGATAACGAAGAAAGAAGAGGGTGTAGGTCTGGAGGAAAGGGTGTAAGAAGGATATTGACAATTGTGTGTCAAAGGAAAATGCCAGCAAAGATGGTCACAACGGAAATAAAAGATGAAAGAAACGAAGCTGATTATTTTGTTGAAAATAGATTTAAATATTTTGTGACCCGGCGCAAACACCTGACTACTCTTGTGACTGTTCTTCGAAGGAAAATTCATGTTTGCCCTACTCCACATTAGTGGGTGAGATAATGTCGTCATTGACTATTTAAGCATATAATATGCCGACAACACATCTGGTCCATTATCAGAAGTCTCTACAGAAGAAGGAGCACTGAGTAAATGAGACCAATGTTTTAATCACGTGTACATAAAGCAAAATGTACCAATTTGCTTCAAAAGGGTGGGCCAAAGATGTAATGCAATTATACACGTAATATATAACATTGCTTCATTTATGTATTGTAAAGTAATGGCCAACATTGCCATTGCAATATCTCTTTCATTTGTCTATATTTACGTTGTATGATTGTAGCGGCTCGTCGAAAATTTTGTAAATATGTTTGTAATTCATGAGTAAATGACAGCCAATGAAAACTTGTTTATCGAGACTTACTTTTGAGAAGCTAAGTTTTGATTGGTTGTCATTCACAAAACTGTGATAATAATAATAATACTATTATTATTATTATTATTATTATTTATATTTTAAACTATTAAAAGGATACTACACATTTATTATTATGGAATGGTTTTGTATATATATAGATAAATGTGCATGAATAATATTTAATGATTTTTATATAATGTGAAGCTCACAATGTATAAATGCATTTGGCTTTTATGTTTCGATTTTAGAAGAAAATTGTGATTTCTTGTGGACGAAGTTCAATTGTACAGAAATACCAATTTTCGGTCTTGCTAAATGTTTAATATACATTTGTTTTTCTAAAATAACTAATAAGTGGATACATCATTTTATTAATATTTTAGATTGTGATGGATGGTTAAGCGTAAAGCTGATTGACGAAGATTGTATAAATAGTAAAATTATGAATTTTTGATATATTTTTGTTCATCATCGTTTTAATCCAAGTGCTTACAGTTGGTATGCGCTTGTCGCCTTGTCTGATCAATTTTATTATTTTTAGTGTGTATATTCTTGTATAGTGGAGTGTCTTATTTTATATTTTTTGTAATGTAATTGTAGTAATGTTTCTAAATGTAAAAGGGTGTTTTAATTTTCAATATGGAAATATCGTGGCTTATTTTCTTGTAAAGCTAATGGTGTTTTAATCTGTGTTTTAAATATAATTGTGTTTATTTGTAATTTCGCATTGCTATTTTAAAAGCATCGTCTGTGAATGCGAATTGCAAATGCATGGTGCTGCCGGTGTTGACTATATCACTAGCAGGTATGGGTATTTATCATCTGAAGTGTTTTATTTAATTGGTAAAGATTCCTTTGTGTAACAAATATAAAAGTGTTTAACGAATTAAAATTTTATTGTTTATACACGTAACATTGCCAAGTCACATTTTATTTGATTTGATTAAAGATTTGTATATTACTAGTTGGCAAACTCTTCTGCCTTTAAGACATCAGCTGTTATTTGATCAGCTGTTTTGCATCTCATTTTGTTCACACTGACAAATCGATGTTTTAAGTAATTTTCTAAAAACATTTAATTTACAAGTAAATATTTTATATCTTTTGTAAAGTCAATCCGTCTATATATTTTTGTTGTAATATTTTTGCTTTATTTTATAATATACGTTTTTGAAACATCAATATAATAATATATATATATATATATATATATAATATATATATATATATTAATTATATAATTATATATATATATATATTATTATATATATATATTTATGGGCGAAGATTTATATAAATACATTGGTAAAGCATCTAGAGTTGTTGATATTGGAAATTTTAAATTTTTTTTAGAGTATAAAATTATATTTTATATATTTATATTATTATATATTTATTATAATATTAATATTAATATAATTTATATTATATATATATTATATTTATATATATATATTATATATATATATATACTAATAATCTTGGTAGTTAGTATTTGGTTTCTATATTTGGCGGTGCGCATGCATGTATGCGGATATCTACGGACATCCGGATACATGTACATGGAATTATAAACCTGTAGATAGTTTTGAATATATATATATATTTAAGTATATATATATATATATATAATTATATATATAGTATATCTATATTACTATATAGTATATATATATAGTAATTATAAATAACCCGATATGTAGTACTGAAAGATCTATAGTTGCAGTGCGCAATGTATGCGATACCCAACGGAGCATTCGATACGTTCATTTGGACTTATAATTCTAGTTTTGTAAGACCAGTACATTTTTTTTTTTTTTTTTTTTATTAAAATATTTCTAAATTTACCCCAGTGGTTTTCTTGAGTATTTCCAAACGTGTTTTACTTTCATTTATTCAAATATTCAATTAGCTATTGCTTTAAGTCTTAAAGACGTGGTTTTCGTGATTGAAAGATTGATCGACAAAAGTTCACTGTCTCTGATAAGAAAATAATCTGAACGAACTGTTTTTTCACAGTCAGACAAAGATCCGTCCAATCCCGTTGTTCCACTTGAAGGGTCTCTAAAGGCTAAGGTGGTGAGTTTGTAAGTATTGAGGTTGCACTGCAATATTGCACAGGCCGATAGCTCACTTAACAGGAGGCCTGATATGTTTAACAATACAGGTTTGAGATCTAATAACGGTGTTTAGTTGATTATTCT